>JADRCH010000212.1:1364036-1384542 GCA_019843965.1 Rhynchomys soricoides | reverse complement strand
GTTTATGTCAGCCACTACATTGACTTCAGCCAGTACGAGCATGCCCACAGACAGATGAGATCTGGTCTCCTTGCAGTGTGCTAATACGTGTTTTCAGCTGAAGGTGATCATTATGGTGGCCAAAGGTTAAGAGGCACATTTGATTACACAGTGCTCAGCAAAACAGTCATAGTACAACCCCAAATCTATTCCCAGGTCTGACCTGGTCTGTATGAAGTCATTTTTTGGAGGTGTTCTTCATCATGAAAGGAGGAAGAAAAAAATAATTTCATTCAGATTTATGCCTCAAGACTTCCTACTAATTGCTAACATTTACTCTAGACAATATGTTAAAAATGGTTTTTACTTTATCTTGAACAAGATTTAAACATGGTTTTATATAAAAATAAAGTTTGGACATAGCAGAATTGGAACAAAAGGTGGAATTATAAAATAGAAAGAAATAAGTGAGACTGTGTGTGACTGCTTGGGGCGGGGGAGGAAGGCATGGTGGAGGCATGGGAAGGAGTTAAACCTTGCCCTGTCCTGCATCTTGTTGGCTCATGGTTCTAAGACCTGCTCCCCCATCCTATGATCCAGCTACTGTCATCGTTTTTCTATGAACTCACTCCTTTAATAAAATTTAAAAGCTCTCTCCTGACCCCATTTCTATCTTATTTCATCAGTGATAAATAGGTATTTCGGGAACAAACAGATGGATCTGCCTGAGTAGAATCACATTTCCTACACAAAATGAATCCTAAATAGAGAAGGACTAAAGGCATGGAGCCTTCACTTCAACTTCTCTTAAACGGATCACTCACAGAACACAGAGGTCTGACAGGACTGACTAGGATATTCCTAAAAATGTATCTCCATGTATTTATCAAAAGCACTCATGGTTCTAAATGAAGATTTAAGATGGGGCTCACTGGTTAACTGTTACAGATTCCTATCCCTTCCACACTTAGTCTTCTCTTTCATTTTGTATTTATCTAAAAATAAAAATGATTGAGAGTTTTGGAGGCTCAGATACCAATGCCAGGTGATGGTTCCAGCTTGTTCTTGAGGGCCTCAAGATAGATCCATCAGGATGGTAGCAGAGATGGAAGGAATCACAGCAGCAATCACAGCAGCAGGGTGGATTCCAGAGGTTCACCTCAGTCAAGTACCAACTGTACCTATTGAAGACAATGCCCCAAGAACCAGCTACCTCCTGCCAGGCCCCATGTCCAAAGTTGCTATCAACTCTCTAGATCTCCATAGTGTGGACCAGGCTTCTGAACTCACATCCAACCACAGCAAAGACGTGAGGACTGAGAGAGGAAATCGAGGAAAGGAGAGGTGAAGAAAACACCTGGGACTTAAGGACAAAAAGAATACTGGCCAGGTGAGTGCCATTTGGTAAACTTTGAGGAAGAAATTAAGGTTGGGCATGATAGTGTATGCTTTTGAGGCACATGGGAGGCAGAGCCAAGGTCATCACAAGCAAGGATGAGGCTAACATGGATGACAGACTAAGATCCTGTTTCAAAATCTCCAAAAACAAAAGGGAAGGAAATTAAATGAACCAACACAACACTGCGCCCTACTCATTGGTTGGCTGCTTGTTGCATGCTATTTCTGGAGAGCTCTACTGTCATAGGAACCTACACCCTCTTGGTGTGGTCAAATGGAAATGGTCTGCAGAAACTCAGAGTCTGGGTCAAAATCAGGTGTGCCTCCATGACTTTACTAGATATGAATTTAGCGAGCTTATAAAAAGTAGGAGAATAAACTGCACAGGGTTAGTGATGCAGCTTAGTGGCACTCTACCTGCATAGTATGTGCAAGGCTCTGGGTTTGACATCAATGTTAACAAAGAAAGCAAGACTTAGTTTGACATTTATGTGTACTCAGATCCTAATACAGAATGGTACAGTATCTTCCCCCTGTACTGTCATTGCAGTCATATGACAATAGAGTCAACTGGGGAGGTGTCACCTCCTTCCACTGGGTTGAGATTTACTGCATGGTACTAGCGGTGGAGGGCATCTCTGTGTCCCAGGACTCTGCTGTCACTCACTTAGCAAAGACTCATGGGGCCAAAGTGCTGAAAGGCAGAAGCAGCACAGGAAGTGATTTCTTTCATGTGAATAAAGAGTAAGCAGCTACCAAGAAGACTGGTAGTACAAACTCACATAGGAAACCCTACAGCCTCTGTGAAGCACAAACACATCCAACTGGTCAGGTACACTGCCCTCACTCTCAGTGGACAGCGGAGGGGTGAACACAGCAGTTCCATGAAACCCTTGGGCTATGGAGTCTTCAGTAAATTATTTTACCACTCTCCATGAGCACTCTATTCCTCTCCCAGCCCAAGAGACTGCCAATGTGGCATGATATGCCATCACATTTGAGTGAGGATGGCATTAGCTTACTGCTTTGTATAGGAAAAAAAATATAATGAACTGAAAAATAAAGCTTTGTTACACATGAATGGGCTTTACATTATAGATCATGTAACACACTCAGAATTGTGGGAAATCTCTAACTCTGGTTGCATCATAGATGATGCAATATAAGATATTCGTCCTAAAGCTAACAACCTCCAGTCTTCTTCCTGTGTTGAGCTCACGTTCACACACAGGCTGCAGCAGTAGGGATGTAGCTTTTGGGTGGAGAAGTATGGGATTTCACTTTGGTCTGATCTCACCTTACTCTGGGTCACATCCTAGACTTTAAATGCAGTCAGGAGGACTTACAAAAGTCATGTGACATATACTGGCCTTTCTATGTTATCATCAAAGGTGTGGAACACACAACTCAGTGTCTGTGTCCCCCTCTTTGAATCAAATGTCATGAAGACGCAATGATGCAGCTTTCATTCAGTGGTTCACCTGCAGAGCTGGTTAGGTCTTTCCTGGTTACTCTGTAACTGAACCTGAGGCTCCTCCTTCCCTAGGCTTTTTTTATGAATGCCAACAGGCTTTGCAAGCAGGAGATGTTAAAAAGAGGAAAAGTACTCTTAATAGATGTAGATAACTGAGACAGATAACCAGGCACAGGAGGTCACTGCTAGAGGAGTTAAAGCTCTCATTAGCGGGGCCTCTGAAGGATAAGAGAATTTAAGAAGTCATAAAAAGATGCTACAACCGGGAATTCTGGAGAAGTATAAATCTGGCTTACAGTAGAGACTAACCTGAGAAATCATGCCAAAGGATTATATGTCGCGAAGAGGTCAGAGGACTCACGTTCTGTTTCTGAGTATATGAAGATATTCATAGGCTGGCTGTGAGTCTCCCTCTGCACATACACTAACAAAAGATGTCTTCTCAGTGTCAGGACCGAGAACACTGGTATGAATATTCACAAGATGGTTATTATTAATTTTTCCTGAGGTGCTTTTGCTCCTTCTTAGCAGAAATTGGATCTACATCTAGAAACCAGCCGAGTTTAGGAGAAACTGCTGGTCAGTGACAGCACAGTTAACACCAGTCTGAACATTTTAGTTTTGAAATACATTTGGTTAGGCATGATCAACAAACCTTATTATTCCTACCCCATAATCAACCCACCTGTTAGGAGTTTCCAACTTTAATACAAACCTTCTGTAGAAACACAGGTTGGCTTTAGAAGAATGTCTATCTAGCTTAGTACCACCTTTTCTAAAATCAACTTGTAAAGACGATTCTAAGGAGACTCCATAGATTATTGCTGTTTAGTGGTTTTTTTCTTTTTTTAATACACTAGAAAATTTATATACTTACAATTTTTTTATCATTTGAAAACACCAAGTAAAATAGGTCTTATTAGGGAACTGTTTAAAAGAAAATTATGGACTGAGGGGTCTAGAATAAAAGCAGTTCCTGGTAGTCTTTAATTACATCCTTTAATTACATTTGTTACAGACTCTCCCCAAGCAACTGCCTGGTTATTTTACATGTAAAATGTCATGTCAGATTACTTATAAACCATTGTTTTCAGTCAAAGAAAGTAACTCGGTTTGGGTTGAAATAAAACAGTTTTGTTCTAGACTTAAGACAGCAGGCTAACTCAGCTGAGCACTGTGTAGGTCTAGAGTGATGGGAAATGACTCTACCTCTTCAGGAAGGGGTTGAAGGACTTTCCCTTAGCTTTCTAATCATCAGGACAACACCTGTCTCTGCAGAATAGTGATCCTCAGGAAAAAGCAATCAAAGTCACAGGAAGAAGTGAGTACCAGGCTCAGCAGGGAGGGGACTGACCTTAGGCACCCAGTGGCGTTGCGCAGCACCTGTGATGAATGCAGTTGTATTTTCCGATCGTCCTGAAGAGGTGAATTCTCCCAGCCCGAGTGAGGGATAATCACTGCATTGGTCAGCACTGCTAGGGCATCCTGGATGATTGGCATTTTGAGTGCATCACATGATGAGAGGTTCCAAAGGACTCCTGCAAGAGACACACAAAGAGGGACACTGAGTGGGTACCACTCTTTCTTACCTCAACCAGCCTTCCTTACTGGAGATAGCAGCACTGGCAGGAAGGAGGACATACACAGTATAGGTCAGGCCAGTGAGATGGTTTAGTAGATAAGGAAGCTTGCTGCTGAGGTTGATGACCTGAGTTAACGTCAATGAGTAGGACCCAGACTTCTACATGGTTTTCTCTGACATCTATATGTGTGCTGAAACATGTATACACACACACACACACACACACACACACACACACACACACACACCATAAACACAAAGGGGGGATAAGCACATGAATCTTAGAGGCTGCCCTTAATTTTAAAACACCTGTATTGAACCATTAAGAGACATGCTATGGAAATTGTCAAGATTTGACAATTTTGGAAAAGGCCAGATTTGACTTCAGAGGGTTAACAGAGGCAGGCAGTGGAAAAGGGGCCTTGGCCTTGGTGATTGGGATTAGGCCAATAGCAGAGGGGGCCTGGTGACAGAAATAAGCAAGCCATTTACAAGGTCAGAACTACTGATGGAACAAAACTTGCTTATCTGGTGCTGGCAAGAATGCCCAACCAGAAACTCTGACCTTTTTTTTTTTTTGTCTTTAAGTCTTAAGTGTATGTACTGGCTGGTTTTGTGTGTCAACATGACATAAGCTAGACTTATCATAGAGAAAGGAGCCTCCCTTGAGAAAATGCCTCCATGAGATCCAGCTGTAAGACATTTTCTTAATTAGTGATCAAGGGTGGGAGGGCCCATTGTAGGTGGTACCATCCCGGGGCTGGTAGTCTTGCGTTCTATAAGAAAGCAAGCTGAGCAAGCCGGGGAAGAAAGCCAGTAAGCAGCACCCCTCCATGGACTCTGCATCAGCTCCTGCTTCTTGACCTGCTTGAGTTCCAGTCCTGACTTCCCTTGGTGATGAACAGCAATGTGAAAGTGTAAGCTGAATAAACCCTTTCCTCCCCAACTTGCTTCTTGGTCATGGTGTTTTCTGCGGGAATAGAAACCCTGACTAGAACAATGTACAAACATATAAACAAACTGACATAAACATTTATTTGGTGGATGGAGCAGAACCTCCCAGGCACACTTTATTCCTTCTTTCTAGCCTTGTTATTTTTTTTAGTCAAAAGTTCTTTAGGAAATTACCTCATAGATAAAATGTTACACAAAAAGGAAGTTACAAAAGTATGTTGATAGTAAGTTCAAAGCAGTGTTTCATTCTTAAGCTCATTATAAGTTCAAAGCAACAGTTTCACATGGCCTTGTTTTATCATAGTGCATACCTGTGGTTCATCTTAGGACCTGACCTCGAATTAATGTTTTTCCTTGATTACAAATTTGTCTCCAGCCTATTTCTCTTCTTAGAGTAATGGTGAAAATCTCATTGTAGTCCTTATAATGCAGCCTTTACTTACTATTCTGTGAAGAGTGGGCACATTTTATTCTTGATTGTAACTTTATTACATTTTTTTTTTTTTTTGGCAAAAACAACTAAAACCATCTCCTAAAACTTTCTTTCTAAAATTATTTGAATCAAATCAGGAATTCTATAAAGTCATTAATTCATGTAAATGGCATTAATTCATGAAAGTTCTTCTTCATGTTGATCTATAGGGAATTTGCCCAATAGGGTGGGCTTATGCCCAGGAATCATTAGGCTATGTAATAGTGACAGGAAAGACAAGAAGCTTTCCTGGGATAAAGTCTCTAAGGACAGTGCATTCTTAGAGCACACCCATCACAGACCATGTGAAATTGTGGGCCATCTCCAGAAAACTCACTTGCATGGCTTTAGCCTTTCCTAAATGACTCCTGACAGGAAATAAGATTTAAAAAAAAAAACTGCCACAATCATTTTTCATTTACCAGGAAGAGAAATCAACTTGAGGGATCTGATTGAACTGAAGAACCCACCAGGCTCGTCATTAATATAACGGACACAAGCTCCCACATTCTATCCAAGAGTGACTAGAAGAAATGGTGTTCATAGCTGGCTGGCAGTCCATCAATATAACCAAGATCTCAGCCTGCTTATTTAGTCTGTTTGCATCTGCTTCACCATATGCAGCTGCTATTCGGTAGAAACTACGGGAATCCAGCATCAGCTCAAAGGCAAGGAGCAATTTAAACATCATCGCCATGACAGCATTGATAGCTTCACTCTGAAGGCAGTACTCCAGGAAAAACTGTAGAATGCTCTTCCTCATGAGCACTGATTGTTCTGGAACCCTGTTCTTTGGAATGCATGAGGCTACTGCTATCTTGACATCATAGTGGCTGTCATATGAGCCACTACATGAGACCTTCATAAAATTGGACCAATTAAGCTTTCCCTGAAGGAGGAAAAGAAGGTTCTTCAGACCCTCACTTGAGATCTCAAACACTTCCTTCCTTCTGTCTTGCCCAGCTGTACAGGACTGAGAGGTTCTACATATATGGGGTTGAAGGCTGGTGGTGGGTGAGGGAATCTAGCAGAGCAGCATTTGTGGGGATATCATCCATGCTGGGCTGAGAGGCTTTGGTGATGGAGATATTTTAGGGTCACTCATGCTACCTTAGGTAACCACTCACCCATGCTTCCAAAAATAAGACAAACCCATTGGTTTAGAGAGGTGGACTTGGGTGGAAGCATTAATTAATTTATGGGCAAATTAATTTTTGGGCAAATTCCCTGCAGATCAACATGAAGATGAAATTTCATGAATTAATGCTGTTGCATTAATGCCTTGGTTTTCTACGGGGCCCTGTGTGGGGTCAGAAGGTGCTTTATTCATATCTCCATAGAAAATTAACACAACAACAAGAAGGAGAGCAGCACTAGGAAGAGTTACTGACTGTCTGACAACAGCCCCATCAACAGGTATGAGAAGCATCTTTTCAGATGTTGGTTAGGGTTATCCAAGAGACCCACAAAACATTACAAGCTATTTCTGTTGCTCTTGGTTGCCCTTCGGAAACAGAAGGTAAGTAAGTATCTGTTGCTAAAGACACCACTCACTTTGAACACAGGATTCAGAGGACTCAAACCGGATATGACCTGAAAGCATGCTCCCTGAGGACTAGCTTTTTTGGTACCAGAAAGACACATACAAGCTTCCAAAGGCGAGAAGCAACCAATCATCCTATTTAGCTATGATATCACAGTCTCTGGCATAGCACATGATCCTAGCGGTGCAGTAATGGCACACGTAGCTTTGTGGTAACCAACAACTCTCCAACTCAAACATAGAAATCATGGCTAGTACTGAAATCTAGCATATCACATGAGGCTAGCGAAGTTACAGACTTTGGAGGAGACCTTAACTAAGCTAGCACAATCCTTCACTACTTGTAAATATTTGTCCTTATACCCACAGATGAGTGGCGTCTTCATCCCTCATCAAGGAAACTTCTCCTTGCAACAGGCAAAACCAGCTACAGACCTCCCAAGTGATCAAAATATAGAGTTGTGGAGCCCAGTCCTAATTGATATACCGATAACAACTCTGTCACCTGAGGCTTAGGTATCATTGTAGAAGAGGGGACAGGAAGACTGTATGAGACAGAGGTACAGCAACTTTGTTGTGATAAAAAGTGACAATAAAAGTCAGAGGATCTGTACTCATGAAGTCTTACTATTATGGCTGCATTAACATGTATGACACCAATAGTCATGCTGACATGGAAGGGGGAAAGCTCACAAGGCTTCAACCCCAGACACAGAACTGCATGCAAAGCAATAATCCTTCCCAGGAAAGAGCATGATGATTGGTTATACAATGCCGAAAGATCATTCCTGAATACATATGGACAAGCAGCACACAGTGCAGGTTGTATTTATGGGCTTAGGGCTATATATGTATAATCTCAACAGTTATAGACAAAGAGGCCATGTGTTTGCCAGACAGCAGGGTCAGCAGGTTCATGAGTGGCTGGAGGGAGGAAAGAGAAGGGGAGAAATGATAATATTTTGATCTTAATAAAATAACAGTTTTAAAATGGGAGCAACAGTAATTAACATAGACAGCAAAAGTAAAAATGTTGAGCACAAAGAATGTTCTGAGTTTTAAAATACGAATTATCTAAAACAAAACTAACTCTAGATGAGGTCCCAGACACTGCCTCTATGTTATGCCATAATTTAAAAATGCTTTTAAAATAACCGTCCTGATTTGGTTTTGTTCTGAACAGATATGAAGGAGCAGGAAGCTTCTCTGCTTAAGCTGGACTAACTACCAAACTTCAGGCTATTTGTTTAAGGGGCTTGTGATCTTTTAATGAGACGAAACATCACCTCAGCCACGTGCCAGGTGAGCAGAACATTCTTCCTGACATTTTGATTAATTCTTGAATCCCATGTTCTACCAAACAAAGCCACTGATAACACAAATTCGATTGTTAATTAAATCAGGGACTATACAGCTGTAGCAAGACTACTCTACAGATAAACTTTCAACTGTCTTCAAAAGTAACATTTACTGAGAATTTCATTTAAGTGAATGCAATTACCTGGCATATGGAAACCAGCCCTTTAGTGTGGGGCGATGAGGACAGATTTGGTTTGCCTGTTTCTATAGACACCGCTGTAGTTGAACCAGCCACCACTGCCCGTTCACATGTCCTGTCTCCACTTTTGTCCACATACAACTTGCCATCCTGCCCTTCCAGAAAAAATGTTTACCCAACTCCTTTGAGTGTATCAGTGATTCTCCATATGCTCTGTGTGCTCTGTGTGTGGATGTCTATTCTCATTATTCTCAGAAAATCGAGAGTGCAAAGTCTTCAATGGGAAGCAGCGGGTATAGAAAATATGTTTTGAGCAGGACTGGTTGATGATACTAGAAATATTAACATATTTATCATTTTGAAAAATAAGTAAAAGGTTTTCATTCATCCGTGATAGATGATTTTTTTTTACTAAATTCAGATCACTGAAATAATCAAAATGTGTACTAGCATCCATTTGTAGCATCACAATATTACTTTATAGCGAAAAAATTGATCTTTCAGGATTAACAAGGATATGAAAATCAATTATATTTAGCTCAGTATTTGACGGTATTTTTTCAGAGAGCCATGTTAAAGCATTTGTGTACCCTGTATGTAAAAAATGGTGACAGATGATAATGAGTATTTTCTTTACCAGCTCCTGATTGAAAATACTAACACATACAAATTGAACCCAGTAAGTGAGTGCCTTAAAATGAGGGTAACATGCCTCATGGCAAAGTATAAGTAAACAGTGAAATGTACATTTTTATATATAGGGAATGTATAGGAGTCCAAAGCCACTCGGTGATAACAAATAATTTTTGCTATTTTAAATAGAGAAGAGTTGGAGGGAAGAGGTGAAAATCAAGGAAAACTATAGGGAATAATCTACCATTTGACTAGAAATGAGAAGAAGAAAATGATGTCTTCATTTGACTGTTCTGTCTCCCTCACCTTTTTTGTTAATTTATCAGTAGGTTCAAACTAGTTCAGACTTGAGCACAGGGCCACTCCTCAGTTCATAAACAGTCTACCTTTCCACATTGATTGTATTGTGTATCACAGTCTTGTTGCAGGAATTATTAAAAAAGAGAGCCGACACATTCCCGTGCTAGTATTGGCAACCAGCGGGCTGCAGAGCTCCAGCCTAGTGGTCTCAGCGCGGCTGTCTCTCTGTGCCAGAGCTCCTGAGTCTCTGCTGCTAGACCTACGTAACAACCCCACAGCCAGCCATCTCAACACCCAGTTACCCGGTAGAATTAAAACTCTTAGGCATATAGTGAACCAATGGTTTACATATCAATAAAGACACAATTTATAAGATGCCAATACAATAATTTCAGAGCCAATTGATAATAAAAAAAGCTGCCCCCATAGATTAGACAACTTATCCCAAACTTCACCATCTGTGGTGCTATGCCAGTTCTTGTCCACTGACATCTTCCTCCCTTTGCCTCCCACAGATGCCCTTACCTGTGCAACTCTTAGCTCCGCCTCCCTGTCCCCTGTCCAATCACAGGGCTCCTGTTGCCCCAATGTAATTGGACAGGGAAAATCCTGTAACAACAGTCCAGTACACTTACTGAAGTCCTTGGTCTGCAACTTCAAGCAGTCCACACCCATTTGCATGAGTATCTGTGATCCACAGCACACCCCCTGAAAGGAGAACCATGACTCTACCAAGCACAAGCTATCACATCTACAGGAAGAGCTGGGAACAGGGACACCATGTGATACAACTCTTTTGGAAGGAGCCCAGCCAACTATTCCATGTGCCGTCAAAACATCAGTTTGGGTCAGTTATCTGAACACATGTAGAAGCTTGAGTGTCACACCAGTAGTTTCTGGAGACAGTTGTCACAATGATAAACTGAGAGAAGTCAAAACTGGGCAAGAGTTGGGACCACAGCTGTCCTGCTAAATACGCACACATAAAAGGCAGGGAGGGGAGAGAAAGAACACATTGGATGAAAAGAGATTCAAGATTTGTATCGGGACTAGAAAACTAGGTATCTCTTCTCAGAGTAAATGAGAATGAGATTTTGCTTAAATTCTCCAGTCCCTTTTCCCCTTTTCTTCTGCGATGGCTTAGGACGTGTCCACAGATTTTTATAGTCCCTACAAGGGGATCAAGCAGCTAGATCCTGAGCGAGAGAGAGGGGGGGGGGGGAGAGAGAGAGAATGAGAATAAACTAGGCTCAATGACTTCCTGTGTCCAGCAGAGTGGAATCGCACTCTGAGAGCACACACCAGGCTCTAGTGTACGGCATAGTGGCCTTCTCCGGATTTCCTCTGGGGTTTCTTGCTGTCCCGCAGCCTGCTGTCATGCCACAGGATCTGCAGGTAGCTCACAGACAGGCGACTATGGTGAAGAGGGAGGCCTTCATCCAGCAGTCACATTGCTGCGCCATTTTGTAAGCAAGTCCTTCAGCTATCCTCAAGCTTACAGGGATCTGAGTCTTGCAAATGAGCAGCCAGGGCCACTCAACATGGCTGCTCCTGGATCTCTGAGCCGTAGACACTGTGTGTTTCTGGCTCTTACATTCCCCTTTCTTTCAAACCCTGCTGTCTTTCTTCATCCCTTTGCTGCCCCTACCCTTTGTGGAATGGACTCACCTCACTTTGGATATCTACACCCCGCCCCCTGTTGCTCCTTAATTTTCTTCCCAGCCGTGAGGATAAGAGGCAGTTATCTGAGTGTTTGAAGGATGCAGAATACACACAACATTCAGCATCGATAGCACACAGAATGTGCTCTGACACGACCCGGCAGGATGCCAGGGGCTCTGAGCATCAAGCGTTTCTAAACCCTTACAGTGCTATCAAGATGGTGTAAGGAACTGAAAGTAAAAAGAGCAGATGCAAGCAAATAATAAATCCAGGTGCGGATATAAAAATGCCATTCAAATGGCATTATATGCCCGAGTCTACAGACATGCTCCTTGTAGCTGGGAGAGAAGTCCTTATACGTCTGAAAAACACTAATCAATATAGCACTAGGAGTTTGCTCTCTTGCAGGTTTGATCGGCGCACTTTCATTATTTTAACTTACTAATAATTCCAAATTACTCATGGTGATACCGAATTGCAACTCATAGAAAAACCATGGAATAAACTGAATCCACAAAGTATAAGCATCCATGAGAAGTTACATAAAAAATCTTGTTATGGGCAACTGGCAAATTTTAATTTACATGATGAAGGTATGCTAATTTATTTCTGATAGTAACCTGTAATAAACTTGTTTTTATGGAATGTTCCATTAATTACACCATCCATAAGTATCCTTTTATCAGGATAAAGTTATTACTGTTCCAAATATAATTGACAGTTGATTTAGTTCAGAAGAAATTTAAATAACTAATGATGTATACTAAATATATTTAAGAGATACTTTATTTTTATTTCAGGCGAAGGATGGCTCTTTTTCTTGAGATTATCATATTCATGAGCAGTAATTGGTTTATTAAAATGTCTTTAATAAGGTCTTAATTACTTTCACTTGAACCTTTATTTTGTTTTAATAGAGGGTAATTGGGGGGGGGGGGTTAACCCGAAAGACATGACTCTATATCTGTGTAAAAAAATGATGAAAGTCCACACTTTATTAACAGCAAGTCTCAGTCATGGCCTCAGGCTGAATGCAGCTTCAGTCCATCCTCCATTTTCTTTTACTATGACTCAAGGAAGAATTCTCACAAGAGATGGGGTGTAAAATAATGACCAGAAGAAGTCTGGGCTTAATTTCTTTTCTTTTATTTTTTTAAAATTATGTATTTAATGTATACATTTATTAGGATTTAGTTTAAGGAAGACTACCATGTATTTAATTTTGAGAATGACAGTTTGTACCTGAGGAAGGGAGTTGTTTCTTTCTTTCTTTCTTTTTTTTTTTTTTTGGTTTTTCGAGACAGGGTTTCTCTGTGTAGTCCTGGCTGTCCTGGAACTCAACTCTATAGACCAGGCTAGCCTCGAACTCAGAAATCCACCTGCCTCTGCCTCCAGAGTGCTGGGATTAAAGGAGTGCGCCACCACTGCCCGGCGGGAGTTGTTTCTTTAATTAAAAGTTTGAAAACATAGGCCTAAAGTTTAGGTGTGATGGTGTGAATCTTTAATCCCAGCACTCAGGAGGCAGAGACAGGGAGATTTGCATGAATTCTAGGTACTGTTTGGGTGTTCTGGCTGCATGTATATCTGTGCACCATAGTCACCCAATGCCCACAGAAGCAAGAAGATGGTGTCAGATCCTTTGGAACTAGAGTTGCAAGCAGTTGTGAGCCACTGTGTGAGTGCTGGCACTCAAATTCAGGTCTTCAGAGAGAGTCCTCAGTAATTTTTACTACTATGCTACCTTTCCAGTCTCCGAACAGTTTATAATAAAGTCAGAGCTGGGCTTAACAAAGTTGTGTGGACAGAGCCAAGTGGGAAATTATGGTTTCCTTTCCCACATTGATTCATTCATACCTAGAGTCTGTGAGTGGCACTGATTAAACTCTGGGCCCAGGAGCCCCTGAATTCCCGTTAGGTGAGGCGTAGGTCCACTCTACATTGGAATACTGTGCTCACACAGACTACTCCTACATCCTGAATTTTCACCCAAGAAGCAAACCCCTCAGGGTGTGGATGTACACACCTCTCACAGTAAGAGCCCTTCTGGATGTATGACCCATATACCTGAAACTTCCACAATATTGTTTAATAAGATAACTTATCTCAACTTTATGCACACCTTTACCACAATAACACTTATAAGTGGGGCAATTCCTTAGGCTCAGAGCCCTCAAGCTTTCGTTCGGGAGTTTAAGAGCTCAGGAAGCAGAACCCAGAGAGGATCAGTTCTTCTTCATCTTTCCAAAGAATAAACCTCCTCATTCTCTGCAGTGGCGGCAGAGTAAAGGCTAAGCCTCTTGGAATTTCATCTCACTGAAACATTTAGTGGAGAGGTGGGGAGTAGTCATCGTGGTGTGAAGAGGAAGTAAAGTGGTCTGACCATCACCAGGATTGGCAAACATTCTCTTTCCACTGCTGCTGTGTATGGATTCTGGTCCAAACTCTGGGTCATTTAAGTAACCACCTACAGATAAAGGCTGAGACTAAGCCAAGTCAATTATTGGTTGTTTTCACAGAAAATCAATCAGTCAGTCAGTAAGTCTGTCTGTCTGTCTATCATCAAATTTAAATGCAGAATGGATACAGAATGAATTGTTCCTTACTTTTCAAAGTGAGTGATACCTACCGGCATACTCTGGTTTGAGTCTGATACCTACCGGCATAATCTGGTTTGAGGAGATTAAATCTAACTAGTTCCCACAAGGTGTTTTAACTGCTTAGCTTCTAAGATGACTTTCTGCAAAGATGCAGCCATCACAATTAAGTATCTCCTGCTCTAAAGCCAGAACTGACTCCAGCAATGAACTCAGGTTTGAGTTTCTGTACCAGCTATATATACTGAAAGTGTAGCCCAAGCTTCTTAGTTGAATATAGACAAGACACCTATAGACAGCTAAGTTTGTGACTAATTCTTTAGAAACTATTCTCAAGTTTGTCAAGATTTATTTAGTTTAAAATTTTTACGCTTGTGTTTGGCCTGCATATATCCATGTGCCTCATGTGTGTGTCTGGCCTGCATGCACGGATGTGTCCCATGTATGTGTCTGGTTCCTGTGGAGGTCAAAAGAAGATGCCTGGAAAATAAGCTTCTCACAAGCTAAGAGTTTATTTATCAACACCCTCCCTGCAGTGTGCTACCAATAGAAACTCTGCCCCATGCCAGAGCAACACCCATTAATCATGCAGCAATGAGTCTAACTGGGATGTGGTGTGTGTGTGTGTGTGCGTACGCACATACATGTTGTATATGTGGTGCATGTTTATGTGGTTCATATATGTGAGTGTGTGTGTTTGCATGTCTGTTCATGTTACATCCAGAGACCACAACAGGGCACCGTGTGTCCCCCTTTTTTAATTACCATCTTGCCTCAAGATTGTCTCTATCTCAACTAGAAACTCCTTTTCTACATAGGCTAGCTGGACAGTGAGCTCTCAGGATCCACATGTCTCCTTTGTCCCTAATGCTGGGGTTATATGCATGTGTATCCATGTTCAGCTGTTTATGTAGGTGCTGGAGATCTAGATTCACATCCCCATGCCTGTTCAGCAAGCATTTCTACCCCTCAGCTACTGCCCAGGGCCCCAAGAACCTGATTAATATCCCATAGAACTCACTCATTGACACAATTTCTTTCATGTTTAAGACTATAAATATCATAACTGTAAGTCTCTTAAACTTAGCTTTGTTGGTCAATACTTTTTTTGCTTGTTGCCATTTGTGGAATTTGGCAAATCATGATTGTCTGAGAATGGGCAGACTCTTAACTTTGTCAACACAGAGCCTATGAATTCCTGAATGCATAGGGAGAGCCTTTAACTATAGAGATCTTATTCTGGTACAGGGTTATGGGTAAGATATCTGTAGCTCCATTAGGGATCACATCCCAGGGTTCACACTGGCTCACATATTGGCAGTACTCCTCACAGCTCTTCTGGAGTCTCTCTCTAGGCCTAGTAAGAAGAAAATAAAGTGCAGCTATAGAACCTTTATATAAAATAAGATGCTTTGGGAGTTTCTGTGTTATACCATGTATAGCACTGTAGCCTACTTTTGTGTGATTGGTACAGACATCAGAGTTTGAATCTTTCATAGTTAAGCATGCCTGTGTTGTGGTTTGGACCTGGTTTGTCTCCCAGTGGTTCACTTGCAAAGGCTTGGGCCTCAGTGTGGAGGTCAACATTTTAAAAAAATGGACCGTGGAGGAAGTTCTTAGATTACTGAAGGCATGGCCTAGGAAGGTATCCTGGGACAAGAGCTCCCTGACTTCCACATTGCCATGCAGAGTATTGGTCCTACATGAAAGTTCACTATAGTGACATTTATGCTAAGTCCTTAATTCAAGGCTAGGTAGATGGGATATCAGATATTTTTCTTTAGTTTTAGTCTTCAAAACTATGAACTAAATAATATTAATAACTTTATAAAGTTTTCTATATTCAGATGATATGTGGTTATGGTATTGAAAAATGCACTAATATATTCTTGGGAAAGTGTGACTCTTTTCTATTGGGTCTGTTTGAAAGAATATTCTTGGTCCTATGACTTTAAAAGAAGGAGGGGGAGAGAAGCGGGGAGAAGGAGGAGGAGCCACTGGTCTTTATGAACTTTAAAGACTATGAACTTTATGCTATGAGTCTTTATAGCAGAATAAAAACGCTCACACTAACAGTTGGAAACCAAAGACTAAAGTTGATATTTCAGCTCTCACAAGTAAGAAACAGCCTGCAGTGTGTCTGCAATGGGTGTTCACAGGAAAGTTATTGGACCATGCAAATGCTAATGTGAAAATTATCACATAGGAGGGCTGAGCGAGATATCTAAAATAAGACCACATTGAAAAATCAATGAAGACCAAGACATGAATTCACACACCTGCAGATATCTGATTTCTGATAGAGAAGCCAGAAATAAACACTGGGAAAAAAGACAACATCTTCAACAAATGGTGCTGGTCAAAGTGGATGGCTGCATATAAAATATCAAAATAGATCCCTATTTATCACTGTGCACAAAATTCAATTCCAATTGTCTCAAAGACCTCAACATAAAACCAACCACACTGAAGCTGATAGAAGAGAAAGTGGAGAATAGCCTTGATTTCACTGGCACAGGAGAAGACTTTCTCACCAGAAGACTACTGGCATAGGCACTAAGATTAACAACTATTAACTAATGGGAGCTCAAGAAACTGAAGAGCTTCTGCAAGGCAATGGACATTATCATTCAAGAGCAACTACACATTTGATAGAGAGCTAATTATCAAAATATACAAGGAATAAAAAAACTAAAAACTAGATATCGAGAAAAAAATGATAATTAAAAACAGGATACACACAAAAGAACACACATGGCATGCACTCACTGATGAGTGGATAAAGCTCCGAATACCCAAGATACAATTCACAGACCAGATGAAGCTCAAGAAGAAGAAAAACCAAAGTGTGGGTGCTTCAGTCCTTCTTAGAAAGGGGAACAAAATACTCACGGGAGCAAATATGGAGACAAATTTAGAGCAGAGACAAAAGTAAAGGCCATCCAAAGACTGCCCCACCTGGGGATCCATCTCGTATACATAATCACCAAATCCAGACACTATTGTAGATGCCAAGAAGTGCTTGCTGAAAGGAGCCTGATATAGCTGTCTCCAGAGAGGCTCGCCAGAGCCTGACAAATACAGAGTCAGATGCTCGAAGTCAACCAATGAACTGAGCTCAGGGTCCCCAAATGGAGGAGTTAGAGAAAGGACTGAAGGAGCTTTCAGCCCCATAGGAAGAAAAACAATATCAACCAACCAGACCCCCCAGAGCTTCCTTGGACTAAATCACCAACCAAGGAGTACACGTGGCTCCAGCTACAAATGTAGCAGAGGATGGCGTTTGTTGAGCATCAATGGGAGGAGAGGCCCTTGGTCCTGTGAAGGCTCAATGCCACAGTATAAGGGAATTTGAGGGAAGGGAGGCAGGAGTGGGTGGGTGGTTGGGGGAACAGCCTCATAGAAGCAGGGGGAGGGGGAATGAGATAGGGAGTTTTGGGGGGAGACTAGGAAAGGGGATAACATGGATAACATTTGAAATGTAAATAAAGAAAATATCCAATAAAATATATCAAAAAACCAAAACAAAACAACAACAACAACAACAAACTCAGGATACAGATCTAAATGGAGAATTCTCAAAAGAGAAAACCCAAATGGCTAAGAAACACCCAAAGAAATGTTTAAGGCCCTTGGCCATCAGGCAAATGCAAATCAAAATTACTATGAGATTTCTGTCTATGGTCAATCAAACAAGTGACAGCTCATGGTGGCAAGGATGTAGACAGAGGGGAACACTCCTCCATTGCTGGTGGTGCAGTGGAGGAGGGCAACTTTGCAGAGTTACTATGGAAATCAGTGTGATGGTTTCTTAGGAAGATGGAATTGATCTATCGCAAGATCTAACTGTACCACTCTTGGGCATATCCCCAGAGGATGCTTCACCCTGCCATATAGTCTTTATTCAAACATTTTCAATGCTACTCTACTCATGATGCTCAGAGATTGGAAGCAATCTAGATGGCCCTCAACAGATGAATGAATTCCATTATCCAAACAGAATGTGGCACATCTACACAATGGAATATTCCTCAGCTTAATAAAATGTGATCAGGAAATTCATGGACAAATGAATCAAAATAGAAAAAACATCACCCTGAGTGAGGTAACCCAGATCCAGAAAGACAAATATGTTGTGTATTTGTTTATATGTGGATATTAGCTGTTAAACCAATGATTACCAAGCTACACTCTCTAGAACCACAGAGTTAGGTGTGTTGGAGGGGGGTGGTGAGCAGATAGCTCTCCCAAGGAAAGGGAAAGAGGATAGTTATGGATGGGTGGGGCAGGGGAGGCTGGAATAGGAGAATTAAGTGGAGAGGGTAAAGGAGGAGAGTGAATACACACACACACACACACACACACACACACACACACAAGATCAAACTGCCAAACAAAGGGGGAGACAGAGTCTCAACTGGCCATCTCTTGTCATCAAATGAAGCTTCCAGTACGGAGATTGGGTTACATCTAATTGAGGTGTTGGCCAAAGGGATCAATTGGAAAGACTAAACAATGCAGGCTGTTGCCAAGGCTATAGGTTGCATTACATAAATGGACAGCAAGGTTTCACTGCTGAAGATAACACACAACTCCTTCATCATAGAGGAGCTGAGCCGTCGCCTTTAGAGTCTTCAGCCCTAAGTGGTATGTTTTGGTTTTTTGTTCTGTTCTGTTCTGTTTGGTAAGAAAAGTAGTCTGCATGCTACCAAGAGGAGAAATATAAATGTCAATCCAGTTACAAACCCTATGATCGCCAATGGTGTCCTGCCTGCCTGCAATGGTGGCACAAAGCCTGTAGTAGTAACTGACCAATAACTGATTTGACTCAAGGCTCACTTCACAATAAGAACACATACTTCTCATTTGGGTGACCAAGAACCTGAAACTAGATAGACCATGGACCTAGGTAAAAACAAATATGACTGTTTTAAACACCACCACCAATAGCAGCAGCAGCAGCAACAACAACAACAACAAAAGCAACAAAATGACTCAATGATATTCTGCTATACTCCTAGATCAGTGTCTTGGAACACTCAGTCCTAAGTGGGATGTCTCCATCACACCCTCCCCTCAGAGCTCAGGGAATCCTGTGGAAGATGAGGCAGAAAGATTTTATCTATCTGTTAATTACAGCTTCTAGTTTAGTGATTTTAATGAGATTCTTGAGTTTGTAAATGAGTGATTCTCTGCATTTATAATCGTTTCTTGTGCTTTTTCCTTGCCTTCTTTTTCTTCTGTTTGTTTTCTCCTATTCCAATGTATTTGTTTTATACTTGATTATTATCACTTAGAAACCTGTTTGTTCTCTAATGAGAGATATAAAGAGGAATAGTTCCAGATGGGAGTGGAGGTGGGGAGGATTGGGAAGAGCAGAGAAGGGGAGAAAAACCCATGATCAAAAAATATAACATGAGAAAGAAAGCTATTTGCAGTAAAAGGAGAAATAAAGATCATTGTTGAAATGGCCAATCTCACATTTTTGAGTTCTTATTATTCTCTGGGGTCTTTGCTAAGCACCTTGTATACGCTGACTCTTGCAAACTTCCACCAGTTGCCCTTGACAGATAAGAAAACCCAGTGGAAGAGAGTTGAGTCCCTCGCCTGAAGTCATTCTACTTGTTGCTGAGAATGAAGGTCGGGTGTGACAGGGGGCATGTGATCAGTCAGACAAATGTCACATGCAAGGATTTGAGCTTGCACTAAAGAGGTGCTGTCATTTGTCATTGTTTGGAGCAGAATGCATGAACACAGGAGGCTGTTCTGCTGCTCAGCGTTTCTCCAGTTTCTGTTTAGACTCAGGTCAGGCAGCTTGAGAAATTTCAAGAAATCACTTTAATTATCAAAATAAGGAACATTTGGAGCCATGAAACTACTTTTGCTAAGAAAATTTTGGCAAACATTTAATTCTATTATCTCTGTTTAAAGAACAAACAACAAAACAAAAACAACAAAAAATAATCTATAATAATGCAATCCTAGTCTAGTGGAAAAGTGAGGAAATAAATGGGGGAATGAGAAGTAACCTCAGACTAAGTCCCATCTATGCACCGTCATTATGTCAACATTATCCCTGTTCTCAGTTAAAGAAGAACTATCAGATACTGTGCTCTACTGTGAACCTGCATTATTCCATAAGTCTGACTATCACCTAGGAAAAAAGTACAGCTGTGGGGTATCATCACTTTGCAGATTTATAAGCAACAATTAAAGAACTTAGAAAAGTTTCCCAAGGAGAAGTTATAAATTGGAATGAGAGAACTTGAATATAAATGTTGGTCCCCATGCTCCAAACTACTGCTGCTTAGAGATACTCCTGGAGGTTACTGCTGCTTAGAGATACTCCTGGAGGTTACCGATCCTTAGAGATACTCCTGGAGGTTACTGCTGCTTAGAGATACTCCTGGAGGTTAC
>JADRCH010000212.1:1300635-1363936 GCA_019843965.1 Rhynchomys soricoides | reverse complement strand
CTTAGAGATACTCCTGGAGGTTACCGATCCTTAGAGATACTCCTGGAGGTTACCGCTCCTTAGAGATACTCCTGAGGTTACTGCTCCTTAGAGATACTCCTGGAGGTTACTGCTCCTTAGAGATACTCCTGGAGGTTACTGCTCCTTAGAGATATTCCTGGAGGTTATTTCAAGGGAAATACGTGAGCGCAGTAGATTTAACCAGGACGACAGCTGTAATCACTGGTTATCACTTTCAGATTCATGGTTCTAGTTTCACTTTTATAACTGCAGATTTGTAGTAAGTGTTCTTCCCATTCAGTTTCCATAAACCCATCTACTGCTTCATCAGACACTTGGGGACACTTCTGTTCCTTGTGCCATTTTAAAAATGGGTTTAATTTTTCAGCAGATAATTTATGAATACCTGATCAAACAAGGCATTTCTAGTCACTCTGAGGAATATACAGTCAAGGAAGCTGAGGCCAGCGGTGGAGACAAAACTTATGTGCACTTGGTCAGTGACAATTTGAAAATAACTCTACAGGGTCTTACACAACAAAATTCATGAGCCAGTGGAGAAAGCACACTAAGAATATACAGGTAAGAAAAATCTCCATAGAAGGGAATAAAAGAAGGTTCAATGTCAGGGGTCATCTATCAGGTGACCCTTGAGTGACTCACACAACTATCAGGGAAGGACAGAGACATTCAGGGGAAAAGAAAGCCACAGCAAAAGCCATGAATGGGTAAAATCTTGGCGTCTAGAGGCTTACTTGCATGGTGCATGTCAACGAGTACATTTCTGAAATATTCAAAAGATATCTACCATTTGGGCAATAACAGAAGAGTAGTTAAAACCTCCACCACAGGGAAATTTAGACAGAGGTGCCTAGTTTCCATCTCTCTAATGGAAATGGCCTAGGGACTGAGTGGGTACTACCATTACTTTACAGTTACTTTTATTGCACGTGGACAAGTGTTTTGTTTTCATGTACCTATGTGCATCACTTATGTGCCTCATGGTCCTAGAGGGCAGAGCAGGGCATTGAATCCTCTGGAACTGGAGTTACAGATGGCTATGAGCTGTTATGTGGGTGTTGGGAACTGAACCGGGCTTCTCCGTATGAGCAGCAAGTGATCTTAACTGCTGAGTCATCTCTTCAGCCCAGAATGCCACTGTGATGTAAAGAATTGCTTAAAAAAGAACCATTGAGGTTGCCCATTATTGTATCTTCGTTCTGACTGACTGAATGTTCATTAACACCAGCTCCCATGCAACCTCCTCCTGGGGAGTAGAGAAAAACTAGGCTGAGACTAAGGGATGTGATAAAGGAGATGTTTGGATTTCAGGATCCTCCATCATCACTTCTTCACCTATCTCTAGATCCACTTTATTATCCATTTGCTCAGTAAATAGAATATTTTCAACTAAAATATCTGAACCGTCTGAAGCTCTAGAAGGAGTCCTCAACCTGTGGACTGCAAACCCTTGGTGATGGAGGGGGAGGTGTCAAAAGACTCTTTCACAAAGGTCACCTAAGACCATCAGAAAACACAGATATTTACATTATGATTCATAACAGTAGCAAAATTACAGTTATGAAGTAGCAACAAAAATAATTTTATGGTTGGGGGTCACCACAGCATGAGAAACTGTATTAGAGGGTCGCAGCATTAGGAAGGTTGAGAACTGCTCTAGAGAAATCTGGTAAGGGGTCAGTTGTATGCAGGCACTCTGCAGTCTGTTATGGTGCTTTGCGGAGCTGTGGGAGAAAGGAATAGAAGAGAAAAGAGGAGACTCAAGCCTTGAGTTTCTTCATAGGGCAGAGAGGCTGAGCTAAGAGGACAATGTGTGTTGTACTTTATTAAAGGCAGGAGCAGTATTAGGAGAGCGACAGTGGTGGTGTGGTAAATGGAAGACTTGGGGCAGTGATGCTACTGTAGAGTCTCAGGATCTCCCAAGATTAGGATGTCTAAACAAGTTATAAATATCACCCAGACAGAAAGACCATCTTCCTTAGGAGTTAACAGTATGGACCACAGGGGAGGAGGCGTGGCAATCACTCCATTTGATGCCTGCACATGCTGTGAGATTTTCAGCAAGGATGCTACTCCAGGTTGAGAACAAGCACAGAATTCACGTGTTAGACCCCAGGCAAATTGTTTTGCTTTTGTGATTTCCTGTTTAGATGGATAGGAAAATATCATCCAAGGCACTATGGCATTCTCACTGTATGGAACCCTGGTGTTTCACTGTCTACAATCTTCTAAAGGCAAGATCTGAACACAAACATGGGTCCAGGAGTAGGATGGGAAGGAGCTGCTAAGAGGGGAGTTAGCAAGAGTTAGTGGGGGAAGAGAGGAGGGGAGAGGAGGAGGGGGGAGAGGAGAGGAGAGTGAGTGGCAATCACAGTACACTCTGTACATGTTCACAATTGTTAAAGAAGCTGAAAAGAAGATGCCATTGTGTCATAATATGGAACTCCATGGAACCTCTGTCCTTCTCTACACCTTCAGCCAAGGTTATGGAGGGAGAGAGCAGGGAGTGCTGTGTCTCCTCCTAGGTTAGGCACTTGAAGCTGAGAGCCTTTCTGGTGACGGCCCCACCTTTCTACAGTTTCCAGTCTTCCCAGGCTTAGCAAACACCCTTACTCAGGAGACACAAGCTGTCTGACCAGCCCTAAATCAGCCCTGATCAAACCCCAGAAGGATCCCTTTATTAGATTTTCTGGGAAATTCAAGCTCTTTGCCTTTTGTCCCCATTTTTGTCTCTACCAGGCTTGTGGTGAAAGTCTGAGAGGAGAGCAACATCCTCTGAAGGTTTCCTGTAAGTGCAGTCAGGCAGGTTATCACGATCAGTGTATGGTTTTGTTTATTAAACATGCTTTTAATCACATTTATTTACAGTGATGTTTGTGTGAGTGTGTGTGTGTTTGTGTGAGTGTGTGTGTGTATGAGTGTGTGTGTGTGTGTATGTGTGAGTGTGTGTGAGTGTGTGTGTGTTGTCTTGCATTGCATGTTTGGGTTTGGAGGTCAAAAGACAACCTGCAGAAGTAGCTTCTCTCCTTCTGTCATGTGGGTTGCAGAAATTAAACTCAGGCCATCAGGCTTGGCAGCAGACGCCATCTCCCTAGTCCCTCGGTTTGTTTTCCAAGTTTACTTCTCCATGGCACATCAGTTCTAAAAAAATGAAGTACTGGCTTCTTAGCTATAAGTTCTAAGAGTCGGGTTTTGTGTTTGTTTGTTTTGTTTTGTTTTTTTGGTTGTTGTTTTGTTCAACAAATATTTTTGAGTAACTACTATGTCTGTGACTTCCTTTTTTAGATTTTAGTTTATCAATTAACTTCATGTTTTTGAGTTTTTAAACATGTATAAAATACTTCTAAAGACTCTTAAATTTTAAAGATGAAATTCTTATCACACAATTTACCATTTTGAAGTGCACATTCATTTTGAAGTAGCATCATTCACCGTGATGGGTACCACCCCTACCTAGAAAAGCTTGGTTTTGTCACCCTAGCAAGATGTGACATTGAGGGAGGAGGCACTGTTCTAGAAATCCTCAATGGAGAATTTGTTTCTCAGAGGTCAGAAGTAAGCCAAGTAAGTTGTAAATTATGTTGTGAGACCACGGGATAAATGCTTCAGTTAGCTTTGGGGGCTGCATGTCTGATTGGGTTAAGGGAGGAAGTGGGGGAAATCAGACACTTGGGTCTTAACAGATAGGAAGAAAGAGACTTGGCAGGAAACTGTGGGTTCCAGGATGGGACATTTTAAGTTTGAGATACCAGTTAACTATCCAGGAGCAGTAGCAGGAGGCAGATAGCTGCAGGGTGAGCCGAAGCACATCGCTAAAGACAGACACACAGCAGCCTCAGCACTTAGGTGGTATCTGGAGCCACAGGATAGAATGAAATCATAGAAACTGAGTTCAGATGAAGAGCCAACCTCCCTGGGCCTGTGCTTAGCATGTCAGCATTTAAGAGGCAAATGGTAAAGGCAGTTTGGCATCAGAAGAAAAGCATCAGAGAAGTCTTCGCACCATAAACTGTTAGTCTTACAGTGGTATGGCTCTGAGATCTCAGCTGACGCTTCTGGTAACTTATAAGTGCTCAGAGTTTTAACTAGAAATGTAATAGAAAAATGTAAGTCTCCTTTTAGTGTGTGTGTGTATGTGTGTGTGTGTGTGTGCAGTCGGTACATGTGGTGAGTGCATGCATTTGTAAAATGTATGTGTTTGTGCATCTATGCATGTCTATGGTGTTGGTATGTGTGTGTGTTATGTATGTGTGTGGTGTTGGTATGCATGTGTATGTATGTATAGTGTGTATGTAGTATGGGGGGTTATCAATATTTGTGGTGTGAATCTTTGTGTGCACGAGTGTGTATGTACGTGTGTGTATGTGTGGTATTGGTGTGCTGTTTTGTTTGAACGTGATGAGTGCACTTGTTGGTGTGTATGTGCCTGTGTGCGTGTAGGTTCATCTGCATGGCATGTGAAGGCCACAGGCAGACATCATTGTCTGCTTGCTATCTTTCTTTTTCAAAGCATGGACTGTGACTGAAGCTGCAGCTCATAGATTTTCAAAGGCTGCCTGGCTGACAACTCCTCAGATCCTCCTGACTCTGCTCTCCCCCACACAGGAGAATTACAGGCACCTGCCACAATGCCTGGCTTTTCCAAGGGCTTCTCCTGGTGATCTTGATCCAAACTCAGGCCCTCATGCTTGTGAGGCAGGCACTTTCCTGACTGAGCCCATAGCTCCCTTTTATTTTGCACCTCCTTCTCCCCAACCAAAATCTGAGTTGCAACAGTCACTGCACAGCATCTGGTTCTGGCCCATCCCTAGGCTGATTGAGGACAAAGACATGCGAGTTAGAAGGTTGATCATTATGTCAGGCTCTCGGTGACTATAAGCAGAACAAATGACAGGAGGGGAGGGATAAAATCGCTTATTTCAGGCATTTTCTGAATCAAAGCAGCAGCGACACGAGCAGAGCATGGCCCAGGATGCGTAATGACGGGGCCGCTATTATGACTGGAATTTAAAGTGTAATAGGATTTTCAGAAAACAATTTAGGGAAAGTGACAATCTTGCTTATTTAAATGCTGTGTGACATTCAGCATTACTCCTCCAGGTAAATCACAAAATTGATAAAAATGACTTCCAGAGATATTGTTGAATATGAGGAACACATGTAATGCATTGGAAACAGTATTGTTTCCCAGGAATCAAAGGCAGCTTTCACTGAGCCATTATGCTGAAATGTAGAGGTTTTGGGCTTTGTCTCCTTCAAGCAAGCTTTTACAAGGCTTCTACTTTGGGCATTCCTTATTGTACCTCTATGAATATGTAGACTGTACAATAATTTCAATTTACACTGTAGTTAATTATCATCAAATTTCAAGATCACAAAAAGTGCCTGCTTGGGTCTATATTTTAGAGCTTGCTAAGTTAATAAGTTATTTGCCCTCTAACTTTGAATGTAATACATGGCAAGGTGAAAACCTCCAGTGTAGGAAAAGAGATAAATGAAAAGAAATCCAGCCACAAATATTCAGAGTTATGAGAATAGTCTCTCCTGATCTGTCTTTGCTTAGCAGACACAAGTCATTTTACAGATATCAACACACATGCTGCCTGCTTGTGGTTTTACATTTGGCACATAGCATTGATGTATTTTGATATCAACAAATATGTAGACATGTGTTAATTTTAATGCTTATTATGATCTTTTGCATGGACATTATTATTGATTGGTTGACTGAGAAAGGGAGTGGGTTTTACTACGTAGCCCTGGTGGGCCAGGAATTGGCGTCAGAGAGCAGGCTTTCTGTGAACAGGTCGATTTTAATCCAATCACGTACTGATGGACTTTGAGCTGTGATATTTTTTTCTTCTTACATTAGTTCATACCATATCATCAATGTGTTTTAAATACATTTTATATTTAATTCAATTTCATTGAGAACTATTCTTAATATCTACTGAGTATAAGTTCAAAAAACTTAAATGACTGGGCAAAGATCCCAGATACTTTAAATAGTAATAAATTGCCAACATGCTCCACAAACATATGACAATTCCACCCAAAATTATTTAGTGTGAGGTCTTTTCTAACGGGACTAAGCAATTATTTTTACATTGGGGATTCTCACAGCATAGGTCCTGTCTCCTTACTATAAGGGGTCTGTTTCAGCTACGTTCAGGTGGTCTACTGGAACACTCCTTTCTAGTTGACTGCAATTGAAACTCCACATATTAAACTGAAAAGCAGTGGGGCCACCAAACAGTTCAGAAAGCTTCAAAATGGGTACTGATGTGCAAAACTATTAGGTTTTCTTTTCTTAATCTGTTTTGGGAATGTGTGTCTATTGATATCTGTGCTATATTTTTCACAGTGTTATTAATTCATTTGTTTTCTATAATTGATCCAACCTAAAAAAAAAAAAAAATCTATGGGTAATCTTTGCTCTTTCCTCCAGACATGGTTCTTCCCTTGGGTGTCCTGCTAAGAACAAGGTTCTACTACTATAAATATTTATGAATACACAGACTCTTAAAACAATTGCCACTGCATATATACATATACTGTCAATGGACACTAATTATTTACAGCTTCAATAATTGACTTTCCTCTGTCACCAGAGCTTAAGGGTGCGAAGCTTTGAGATGTTTGTTATTGTAGGCCTATGGCTTTGCTTGCATTTGCAGGGTAAGGTATGTGTGGGGGTACTGTTGACATGGTTCAAAGCAGGATGATATTTTTCATACACTGAGCTGTTGCCCATCAAGATTAGTGTTTCTATTTCTCTCTTCAAGCCATTCTATCCAGTAAAGACCAGTTTCCTTTTCCTAATTTGTAATTGGAAACCCAAGATCGGGAATGAACTTAAATGGAGTACTCTGTCATGATGCCTAGCTTCAGAAATCACAACACACAACTGTTCCCACAAACTCTGCCTATCTATCTCAACGCATACAATTCCAATCCATCACGCTGTCAGACTAATGTTGCGACCATGCAGGAGGGATTCATGACACTGCCCTACTCAAAAACCATCTGCTTGTCCCAATCTGTAGATTTGGGGACAAATGACAGATTAGAGAGAACCTAGAAGACCAAGTCTGTGGAATTTGATTATCAAGTTTTCATATAAATCCTTATAATCATAATAAGATTAAATGAAAAAGTTAAAATCAATCTTTCTCAGGAATGAGATTATAAGGTATAGGCATCAACCCTGTGATTGTGAATGTTATAACCAGAGAACATAAACACCTGCAAAAATGAATGAAGGTTAGGTCTCTCAGTTAACCACAACAGATCCAAATGCACTGTGGTTTTCAGCAGGGACTATGAAAGTTCAGTTAAATCTCCAATAAGGAAGTGAGATGTGGCTACTGGACACACACACACTACACACACACACACACACACACACACACACACACACACACACACACGGGAATCCTGGAGCCTTTTCTTCAGCTAGAGAAATGAGCTTAATCATAAACCTCGAGGAATTGATCAGTTTCTGATCAACTCCCTCACTTAATACTATGGCCTCTCACATTGACCAAAGTTGAGATTCCCAGTATCCAACAACAACAAGAAGAACAATAATAGCAACAATAAGACCAAAACATTTTTAAAAATAAAAAAATAATTCTTGGTGTCCTGAAAAAATGTATTATTTGAAAGTATTAGGTTCATTCCACAAAATAAATATGTACTTCGAAATACAGACATTACAAATTATTAAGGATATTTTTATCTGTCATCTTATGAAGATTAAAAATATTTAAGGAGAGTGAGACATTTGAATGGTCTCATGTTTTCACTCTATGAAGAACTCATTAGATCTATAATATTTCTCATTATATCATACAGAATTAACATTAGGTGGAAACATTTATATAATTAATTTAAATTCTCGAAAATATCTTGTCAACATAGCATCTATGATCCATGAGGATCTTTACTGCAATAATTAGAGAGTGGGATTAATCATTTTTCTGGGTACATCATGGATAGTGGTAGCTAAAATAAACTAATCAGATAAAAATAATATGAATTCTATTACACAGAATTATAAAACCAGGAATTTAAAGATTGCACTGAGTAGTTTATATAAGTCAAATGAACACAGGTGGCACTTGCTGATTCCTGGCATCTAGTGGTATGACGGAGCTAGTGGGGACGGGGCTAAAGGAGCAGAAGTATAGAAGGAAGGATCCTAAGAGTTGGCCTCATATTCAAGTTGGGTTGATAGTGTTGGGGAAAGGAAATGGGATCTCTGGGTGCCTGTTTCCAGTCCTACAGGGGTGTTAAGGCATCTACACAAGTGATTGGCTATAAGTACCGTTAACAACTGACAGAGCAGGTCATGTCAGTAGTCCATGTATTCCGAGGTAGACAGAAGAGCATCCGCCAAACACGGACACTCTTACAATGGGCAAAACCTCCCTTAGCAAGCTAGAGAGTGGACACAGCAGTGGCAATTAGCTGAGGGCCACATTGAGATGCAGTCAGGAAGCCCAGGGGGAAACTGGAGTAGAGTCTCCACTGGATTGATCCAAGGGTGGTCCATTGGTGGTCCGTCATTTCCAATGCCCTTAAAGAAGTTGTGTATGTATGTTCATGGCAGAGATAAAATCAAATATCTCCAGTTTACCTAACATGGGATCTGATCTACTAATCCTGATCAGAGGAATGTCATTAAGAATGCCTCATAAGAGAGAGTCTTAGCAAAGCAGAGGTAAGCATGGGTGACCAAGAGCCTGACACGTGGAGACAGAAGTCCATCCACCAAGCCCACTCTTCCGAAAACACATATTCATGTTATGACTCATAGCACACAAAATGGTGGGGTTAAATTGAACTGGGCCAAGAAGGACCGTGACATTTAATCACTTGAAGCTGGAGATAATGTAATAGTTGGTGCACAAGAAAGACAAACTTGAAAAGCTCTTAAAATTGTTAGAAAACTCCATGCCTTGGCCATGTTTTGTAGAATCCAGAACTTTGCCAGCTCATAATTGGAAAAATATTTATTTGAAATTAACTGAGATAACAATTCATACTTTACGGTTATTAATTATAAAACTGGCATGTAGAGAAATAATTAGATCATTCCTCATAACTTTATTACATTAGTCTTTAGATGCTACTTTTTTTTTTCAGTGTGGGGATATTTTAAAGATAAGAGATGAGCACATTTATTCTTAAAGGTAAAACAGTAATTTATTATGTTTTCCAATACAAGGCTACTGTTTATAATATAGACCATCTTTGAAGTATACAGATTTATCTGTATATAATGCTGGCACCTGCAACATATGCAATTTAAATTATTTCACAAAGTGATAGTCTCTTATATTAAATATGTTCTTTAAAACTATATGCTAAGTCGGGCAGTGGTGGCTCACGCCTTTAATCCCAGCACTTGGGAGGCAGAGGCAGGCGGATTTCTGAGTTCGAGGCCAGCCTGGTCTACAGAGTGAGTTCCAGGACAGCCAGGGCTACCCAGAGAAACCCTGTCTTGAAAAACCAAAAGAAAAGAAAAGAAAAACTATATGCTAGCTAGCCTCTATTCTTGTCAGAAGGATTCAGACCTAAGAACATGTCTAATTCACACCATTATAAAGAGTCTCTAGCATCTTACAAATGTACATATTTTTCTTGGCGACTAGATTTGTACTTCAAAATATTTTTTTTTTTTTTTTTGGTAAACAAGAAGGAGCAGATGGCATTAGTTTGGAAATAATGACATTAATTGTTTAAATGTCTCTTCTACCCAACATGGGGATTGTAGTGACGACTCACTTCTCATTTTCTTTGAATATCAATCTAGTGGTTCTGCTTTGTGAGAAATTTCTTGCATTATTTACCAAGTCTTTGCTATTAGCAAAGCATATTGGGCATATGGTCTTAACATGTAAGAGTTTTTTAGAAGTAGATTTTTAAGTTAATATTTAAAGCATTCTAGGAAAAATTTTTATTGTTGATTAGCTGAGACCCTATCACTCAGTGGGCAGCCCTCAAACACAGAGAAGCCTACAACTGAACTAAGCCTTTTCTCAGGAAACTAGAACATAGTAGTAGTTATTAGCTGACCAGTTTAAGATATAGTGAGACAGCTTAAGGGGAACACTGGGGTAGAGTCTCCATCAGATTGATCTAAGCATAGCAATGCTTCTTGGGTCAGAGTCTGTATCTCCTTCCCCTGACACCTTCACCAAATGCTTCATGGTGCCCACTGTCCAGCACCTCAAGATCCAAATGGAACTTGTTCCCTAGGCTAGAAGCCATTTCTCCTACCCTCAGCCACCCTTACTCTCAGTGTTGCTCATGTTTCAATGTTACCTAATAAAAGTATGAGGACTTTGTTCCTCGTATATACAATTTCAGCCATCACGATGCTTTAGCAACTGTGTGTTCTGTTCAAGTCCCATCAGTGAAGGACACAGGACAGAGAGGGACCTTATACGACCTGAACGATGGGGTTAGTAACAACCAGCCCTTTTATGTTTTTGACCAGGGAATTAGTGGAGCAAAACTCTCTGGGCCTGTCACTTCCCGGAAAACACTGAAAACCTGGTCCAAATCTGTAGACAGCCTAACAAATGGATGCACTTGTAGTGATGGCAATGTCTGTGAGCCCAGAATGCCTCTGTCCACTGATGAGATTAGACAGTACCCATCTCTCCAGGCAGCCTGAGACACAGGGCTGACAGAATCCACTACAGGTTAACCATATTCCCAATCTGACCACCTCAGCACAAAATGTTTCTAAATATAAATGTTTTGAGGGCTGGCACAAGGCTCAGGTGGAAAATTAGATACCTGAGTTTGTGTGATGGGTTGTAATAAAAATCCAGGATCATCACATGGTTTATGGAGTGTCACCAAGAAAAAAAATAAGGCCCACCTCCCACGTACAAAATTATTTAAAGGTATATACGATGATCTTCAGACAGTGTGATTGAGGTAGGTGTGAGACAACAATGATCCCATGCTTAGACTGGGTCTCATTTTGAAGATAATTCATAATGCGTATCGCATAATGCATTCTTAATCATGAGGGAGAAACAACTAAAGGCACCATTGTTTCCACAAGTCTCATATAATTGATCATCAACCTGTGGTGTGTGTTCACACAGGAGATTCTGGGCATGAAAAAAACTTGGAGAATTGAGTCCTGATTAGACTGGTCAAGTGGACTAGGGGAGTCCTGACTGATGGAGCAGAAAATCTCCTGGGAGGGAAACTGATCCAAACAGAAACCAGTTACCAGGTTTTAGGAAGAGAACACAGTCCTGGGTGTGGGGCATGGGTTTGAAAGACTGGAACGGAGTCTTCCCCAGCCTAGCGGAGAGAATTATCCCATCTCCGGGGAAAAGGCAGAGAGAAAGCTTTGTTTCCGTCATGCCTGGGGCCTTGGGAACACTCTTCAGGGACTTCTAGAAACCATATTGTAAGGGGGCAGCAAGCCATTCTTTCTGGGTCACATAACAGCTTGCAGGTACAGCTCTCTGGGGGCTTGAGGCTGATACCCATGGGTACTCTGCCTGTAGAACAGCCAATAAGACTGTAGCAACCAGCAGAGCAGCAATGCACAGTGCCCCAGGGAATAGTGAGGAGGAACAGACTGCAGATCTCCAGGAGCAATGTGGAGGACATGCTAGGCCTGGTGTACAAAACTGATGTAGAAATAAAGAACGAAGACTTGGGAGAGAAGTCCTTCAAGTACAGAACTTCATCTGAAGAGGCTTACAAATGCATGATTAACCCAAGGTCACCCTGACTGGTGTGTGTGTGTGTGTGTGTGTGTGTTGGTATGCACAGCTGAGTATACACAACTGGATATATGTTTGCATGCCTAACATGGATGTCTGAGCATGCCTATATTGCACATGCATGATTAAATGCCCATGTATGTGCATACCTGTGTGTGCACACATGTTCAAAAGACAGTGACTCACTGTCTTGGAGTTGATAGATGTATAGAAGATAATTGTTGGATATATATATATATATATATCTATATATATATATATATATATTAGAATTTCATATATGAGTACTACATTTAACATCATTTTCTGTCTCCCATTGTTTCTCTAAGTACTTTCATGTTGTCTTCTGATCCACATCCTCTCAATTTCATGGCCCATAATTCTTCCCTTATTGTTACAGACAGACAGACAGACAGACACACATACATACACACACACACACACACATCTTTAAATCCAACCTGCTGAGTCCCTTCACTATTGTTCTTATGCAGATGTGTTGAGAAGTGGCCATGCTGGACTAGGTAACTTATGAGACAACTTGTCTTTGTAGAAGACTTGATATCCCTTTGTTTTGCTCAGTGGATACGGTCTAACCTCACTGTCTCTCCTCTCTCATCCATGTCTAGGGGGCTTCATTTTACCACAGCCCTCAGATGCCTCCCAGCTCCTTCCTATAGGTGGCTGTGTTCTCACTTCCTGTCCTCAACTCCTAGGGTCAGTGTTCTCCCCCAGGCTTTAGTAGCATTATCTCTGAAGAAAGCACAGAGAAAAAGCAACTAATGAGAGATAAGTGGGGGAGAGGGGTTGCAAGGGTAGCTATGAGGTGGGGTACTTATAAATTCTAGTCACACACACTTATGGTGGCCTACTCATTTTGTATTTGAAAGGTCTTTGCATGGAGTTGGCTGTTACCATAGCAAACACTGTCTCCTCAAATATGAAGAACATGCAGCCCTAAATGGATGCTAGCTACTTGGAGATGGTGAGGGAAACTCTCTGGAGGCAAAAAGATCCTTAATATTTGGAGGCTACATTAACTTCATTTTCTTTTGCTGTGATGAAATTCCATAACTAAAGCAGTGTATTTGGTCCCAGAGAGAAGGGTCCCTTGCGGTGGAAGGCACAGCACCAAGCAGCCAAGCATACACTTCCTTCAGGAAGGTCACTCCTTCTAAATCTCCCAAACACGTCCAACAACCAGGAACCAACTGTTCAAATCCCTAATCCCATGAGCAACATTTCTCATTCAAACCACCAGTGAGGTTGACTGGCTAACAGGAGACTGTTCCATGCTGTGTACTGTTTGGCTTGATGGAGCTTTGTGTTTGCTGTGGGGTGGTTCAGAAATCACACAGCTTTTTCTTTTCCATCCCATTTTTGTCAGATTCAACTTATAAATAACATGGCATCCTCCATGCGAAGTTTCATCCCATGACAATAAAACTTCACATCTGTGGTTACACACTCCAATAACTAAGTTAATAGCAAAGACAGTTTTGCAGAAAGTTATCAAATTGATTAACTGCTCAAAGAGTCTAAATGATCCCCATTCATCTCAGGAGCACAAATATATGTTAAATCCAAATCCCTACTTCTTGTGAGTATAAGAAAGAATCAGGCGTCTCCTGAAGGCTACATGGAGAGTCACATGTGCTAAAATCATTCTGCCACAAATATTCTTTAAGAAAGGTGGACATGATTACCTGTATGTGGTAATTACACAATGCAGAAAACACCCCTGGGGTCAAGGCCAATAACTAAGAGAAAGAGAGAAAAGCATTTCACACTCAACAGTTACTTGGGCTTTTTCCACTGCAGCTGAGGACTCCTTACGTGTGCACACCTGTGTGTAGACACCTGCTTATGCATGCCTGTGTGTACAAGCCACTGGACTCCTGTCTTGGAGGAGATGGGTGTCCAGAAGACTTTAGAATGCTGTCAGTTTACATCCAAACCCTCTCAGTCGTCTCTCACTTTCTCATTCTTCCTTCTCAGTGCCCTGAGAATGCTAAGCACCAAACATCTGCTGCATTAAGGCCATAGAATTATTGAACAAGTAAAAATCTCAAACAAAATGAAAGCAACAAAACAACAACAACAACAGCAGAACCCATCACTAGTACCAGCAAACTGCTAGTTGTCATGTCCAGGATCCTTTTTTATTAATGTTGATGCGTGGTGATTTGTATTTCGAAGGCTTACACATCAGGGTTCTTATTGTGTCTCATTAAACACAACAGGAAGGCTCTAAATCCCACGAAAAGGACAGAGAGTAGTTCCTTACCATCTAAAACCCACATGCATGTGCCTATCAGCTGTGCACAGGAACTGGAAGGGAGCCTTGTCAGTGCAACTGTGAGACTGCTCAATACTGGACACCCGACTGGAGTGCAGGCTCACTTCTACTTTGATTTCAGCAACTGCACAGTTAATCCTTGGACATCGTATGGGTGTGTGAACAGAGCAGGTACACTACTTGAAAATAAAACTGAACTCTGCAATTAAAATCCATTTTGCTGAAAAAAAAAAAGAGCATAGACTAAAGTCAAGCAACATGTAGGCCAAGTGTGCATTTGTGTAAAGTGGGTCAGGAGGCACACTGTCTGTTTGTCTCTCCTTCCATGCAGAAGTACACAGAGATGAGACTGGTAGTGGGCACACACTGAAGAGGAGAGAAGACCAGGCTGAAACATGTTGCATTCGGCCTCAATCAAAGGAACTGATGGTGTCAGGCATGAAGAAGGTTCCTGTTCAGTGGGAATGTGTGTATATTTGTGAGTGTGTGCAAGTTTGCACACATTTACCAAGGCAAGTAAAGATTCTTGCCAAAGTAGTTCATGGGGGTTGGTAGCCACAACCTTCTTGACTCTTGGTTTCCTTTTCTACTATGACTACCTTGAGGTCAAGTTCCCATCTTTAAATCCCGTTCCACAAATTGCTTTCTTTGTGAAAACCTTTTGATTTTTTCTGCTGGAGATTAGGTCAGGGATATACTTCTTTCTGTGGGCACTGGGAAGGTATAAGCATTGTTAAAACATTGTTAACATCTATTAAAATGAAAATATGTTAAATTATCATTGTTAGTGAGATGAATTCTATTAAGTATGCAGGATTCCTTTCTGTTGCTCATTATCCTACAAATAAACAGAAACATTGAGAGAGTGGCCATTTGACTTCCTAATCATCAGCTGTTGGACTTGCTATCTATGAAGACTCAGTCTAACATCAGGCAGACTGCTGTTAGCACCAGCCATCTGGAACATTCTGCACATTCCCTGAGACAGCAAGGCAAAGATTGCTCTGACTTCCTTAGCTCCTGACAGTCCAGTTACTGCCAGGAGGGTAGTCTGAACAGTTGGAACTAGCCTTACCCAATCACACATTTTGGTGAGTCATTTTTACTTTGGTTGTAGGAAGAGTACTTCCCTTAATTACCACTGTTAGTAAAATTATGGCTGCTTTGAAAGCTTTCATGACTATGACTGGTCCGGAATCAAAGTTGTCCAAACAATAGCTGTGACTGGTGGAAATACTCCTTATCCAGGTAGACAGCAAGTTGCTTAATTTACTCCATGAACTGGTTGAGAGACACTGTCTTGCTACCTTCCATGTGTTGTCACTTCCAATAAAGGTTTATCTCAAGTGATCTTGAGTTGAATGAGTGCCCAATTCAATTCAATGCAGGCACCAGCTTGATCTTACAGGAGTTCTGCATGCCTCCCTACAGTCTGACAGCTGAAGATTTTGGGGTGCTGAACTTGTGGTGATGACCTTCTAATACTATTTCCTACAACATCAGTGACTTCTAAACACCCCAAAATGTTTACCTGGGCTCCCCACAGCTGCTCTTAACAGTTGAAAGGTCCAAGGGCTTCAAGGTGTCCATCAGTTAGGGACCCATTTCTGGTACTCAGAACTGGGCTCCAGGTTCTGGATTCCCAGTGCAAAACATGGGAAAATGCTGCCAACAAAAGAAAGTCTCCCATATAGACTCCAGAACCACCTGATAGCAGCGTACTCAGGTCCAATTTCACCTGGTGGTCTTAGCGTGGAGCTGCTTCACAGAAGGTTCCTCCCAAGCAGTAGGAGGAGACTGCTTGAACTTGATTGACTTTTGCCTAACCCAATGTCTAGTTCCTGACCAACCCTCCAAATGCCTCAGCTCCTGAATGCTTTCCTGACAGAGTCAAGGACCCAAATCATCCTGGCAGCAGTTAGTAACAACTGGAGCTGAGCATGGCGAAAGAAAGTAGAAGCAGAGTGAGGAAGAGGGATGCTGGCGAGCTAGTAAAATGTAGCAAGGAGCCAGAGAGGAGAATCTGCAAGATAAAGTCACCAGAGATGCTCCAGAGAGGTGGCACGTCTGTAGAGGCAGGGCTTGAGATCCCTGGCCTGAGAGATATTAACACTGGCCATCAACAGGGACTGAGGATTTGGATACCCATGGCTAGCACAAGACTGCAAAGTTAGAGGGTAGCTCCTGCTGCTGCTTCTAGCCTGCTCTGCCACTTGCTACTGTCGAACACTGGGGAAAACACAAATTACTAAAATGTAGAATGTGGCTCTTGGAGCGCTTCTTGCCGATCCACAATACATATCAGAGAGAGGCAAAGAGTCTGATTGGTGATGTCTCCTGCTCTAAGCTTCTCTACCCTTTTCTTGCTGTTCATCGTATTGAACTGGATCCATTCCTCTCAATTGACCACTCCTTGAGGATAGGACTCACATCTCCCTCTTTTCTTTATTGTCCACTATACGTTGACTGAACTATGGGAAAACAGCAAAGAAAGACAGATGATGGGAAGACCCAGCCTTAGACCAACTTCCTGTTTTTTTGAGTTCCTAGAATACAATGCCTGTGCTAAGAATTTCCCTGAGACCCTTTCCTTGAACGTTCCTTTGAGCACACGTGACTGATAGTCACCAGTATGTAATGTCAATCATGGCATCGATGAGAATGCAGTCCACTGGAGAAGCAAGTCACTAAGCAAGCCCGGTGTAGAGCAAGCAAAACTGAAGCTTCCATTCTGCCAGACTAGTTTCGTCTTCTAAGACACAGCATGAAGGAAGTTTGTTCTGGACACCTTATTCTAAGTATAGAATGAAAACATCTGTTAGGAAGGAGAGCAGCTGTTGGGCACGGGATGTTGACACTGTATGCTTTACCCCTCATCTCCAACATCCAGTGGGAATTTCTATGCTGTGTTTGTTAACACTAGTTAATGGTAATTTCTGTGATAATTGTAGAGTAAATAGAGCAAACTCTCAAATACAATTAGAGAAAAGTGTATCTAATTAACTTATAACTCCTGAGTTGCAAAGTAGGGATAGAATTCAGTTAGGCATTGTCAGGACAGGGAGCATAAATGCACTGAGGGAGCACAGATGCACTGTGTGTGGGAGCACAAATGCATCGTGGGAGTACAGATGCACTGTGGGAGCACAAATGCACTGTGCATGGGAGCACAAATGCATCATGGGAGTACAGATGCACTGTGAGAGTACAAATGCACTGTGCATTTGAAGGTTGGTGAGCCAATGAGAACCAACAGTGCTCAACAATGTTTTGCTGTGAAGCTTTTTAAGATTCCAGCATGTCTGGCACAGGCCTGTATAAGAAGGTTCAACTTAGGGCTCCAGCACTACTGACCCTGGAGATGCTCAGATGCTTCAGGAATATGTAGGATGGATGATGATGATCACCTAATGTTAGCTTAAGGGCATGAAAATGTGTGTGTGTGTGTGTGTGTGTGTGTGTGTGTGCGCGCGCGCGTGTGCGCGCGCGCGTGTGCGCGCATCAGATGTTGATGTTGGTTGTCTTTCTCATTTGTTTCTTCACCTTGATATTTTTGTTTTGAGACAGGTTCTCTCACTGAGCCCAGATTTCACCAACTGATAGGACTGGGGGATCCTGCATCTTTATCTCCCCAGTGGCTGGAGTTGTAGAGTTGTACTGCTCTGTGTTCTGGGGATCCAAATTCATGTCTTCATCTTTGCAGGGCAAAAACTGAGCCATCAGTCCAGCCCACACAGAGGATTTGGATGGACCTCTATAGTGGTTTTTAGCTAAGTAGGCCCCACCCCCAACAGAGTATTATCAATGATATTTGTTTACGTGCTACATCTTATGTGATAGTTAATGAAGAAGGGATGTAAGACTAACTTAACTAGATAAAAACACCAACAGCCTAACCTTACCGTAATATAAACTATAACTCTTGTAAAATTTACATCAGAATCTCTTCCTCTCTGAGGAATAATCTTGGTCATTAGTAAGAGAGACACACTGCTGAGATAGGGGAGTCACAGCTATGAAGGAACATGAGTCTGAAGACTTCAAGGGATTGAGCTGCATCATCACTCTAAAACACTCCCTCAGAGTTTACAAGTAGGAGAAAATAACTCCCCTCTTCTTTAATGCATCACTACAAGCAGGCTGCATTCTATCAGTCAGAGTGTCATTGTATATAATAACCCTTTCTGATCTCAGAAAAACAGTTCACTTGATTTTTCATGGCAGCTCTTCACGGCACTAGATCTATTGCTTTGGTTTATTGTCTGGTTTGTCTACCACTGCATAAGCTCTATGGAGCTGGGTTTCTGGGTTGAAGCTTAAAACCTCTTGAAATGGTTTTATGAACTGATTATGAGATTCTACTGAGGGTATTCATACTTTCATATATAATGCCTGAAGTATCGGGATCTCTCTTTATTTGGCTCCTTCCTCACCCCATCTTCCAGCTGGCTCTCTAAAATAAATCCCCACCATTGTGGCTATAGAGAAGGAATTTGTACCTGGATAAAAGCTGGTCTATGATGAGAAGGAAACTGGGATTTCCCTTCTTGCAATGGCAAGCATCTTGGCCTCACAAGTAGGCAGTCACTGGTGTGTTTAATGAATGGATGAGTGAAATAATCTAAAGAACCTACATCCATCTCTAGGACAGAGTGTGAGATGGGCAGGAATTTGATGGTGCACTGTTCCTAGCTTGATTTGACTCATCTTGGTAGGGGAGAAAACTAAGAGTCAGAACAATGATGGAGATTCTAAGTTTTGCTTCTTTTCATGCGGATTACATAGGGCTGACCACTGTAGAGAGATGCCACTACAATAGCCAAAAATGATAAGAGATAAGAACAGGCAATGTCTCTATAATGAATGTACTAATTAGATGCCTTGTGGTCCATAAGAGAGCAAACAGTCTTCGGAGCCTCTCTGCAATCGACTAGAATTAACAGCCATGCATTGGTGAGGGCATATTCTTCTCTAGAAAGTCTTGCTTTAGCCTTTTTTCTGTTATAAAGATAACCATAGGGAATTTGAGTTTCCCTGGTCTCCTTAAGAGGTGTCCTGACATTTGTAAGAGTAGGACGGGGAAGCTGGCAGGCCCCACAGAAGCTGCCCATTTCACGCTGCAAGCTGCATATGTATACTACATTAGCTACTGTGATAAAACTCTTTGACAAAAGTAACTTATGGGGGAAAGGATTGGTTTACAGTTGCAGAGGCATACCATCCACCATGGCAGGACAGACATGACAGCAGGAAGAGGAGGCATGGCGCCAGGAACAGGAAGCTAGCTCATCACATTGCATCTACACTTAGGAAGCACAGAGCCTAAGTGCATACTACCATCCAACTTCCGTTCCCACTTACAGAGTCTAGGATTCTATTCAGGGAATAGTGACGCCTGCAGTGGGCAATGGAAGAAAGGCTGTGAAGGAGGCATCTATGAACTGTACCATGAAGGACAGCCACCTTTGTGCTGACACACAGTCACATCCATGCAGCTGTGTATAATCTGTGACTACTTTTCCCCACTGAGTCTAATGCAGGCCCAAGGGTCTAGAAGCTGGAGAGCTTTCTAGTTACACTTCTGCAGTGTTGACCAACTCCTGTTCTGGAATCTAAAGGGATGTGTTAGAATCACATGCTTAGCTGAGCCTTCCAGAGATCTGTCAGAAACTGAAAAGGGAAAGGAAAGCTAGAAGCAGGTCCCAGTGTGGAGGTATTAGGAACTCTTGAGGAAGCAGAAATTGGGAGCTGGAGGCATGGAGCAGCTGTGCCATGGCTTGCAGACTGTGTGGGGACAGCAGATCCAACCAGTTCCACAGCAGTCAGAAGCATCCGCTATGGCTCAGGATGGAGGAATCCATGTTGTTAACAAGCCATGGTGCATTGAAGGTTGCCAGCAGACAGTAAGTTCCTTTTTGCCTGTGGTTCCAGACAGCTATGGAAACTCACAAATAGAAAACTCAGAGAATGGAGGGATGCCTCAGCAAACAAGTGGCCACTTGTGCAAGCATAGGACTTGAGTTCAAATCCCCAATACCGACATAAAAATCAGTGTGTGGCTGCATACAGGTCTGTAACCCCAGCCTTTGGGGTGGGAAGGGGAACACTTCCCTTGAGCTTGCTGGAATCCAGCATAGTTCTAGGTTCAGTGGGAGATTCTGTGTCAAGGAAATATGGTGGAGAGTGAGAGAGGAGGACATCAGATGTCCATCCTCCTCTGACCTCCAGTCATGCTAGTAGAGGACACCTATGCATCAAGGAAAAAATATTGACTCATTAAGTCCTGATATAGTGGGTTATACTGAGTTGTCTGAGCAGGCTGAGTGGGCAGTATACTTCCCAGAACTCCCTTATCTGCCTGACTCCAGGTAATGCTGTCCACAGGGAATTCTGCAGTCTGGCAGGCATTAAGTGAGGCAGCAGCCAAGAGTTCTGAGGCTTTCCAGGAAGGCGCAGCCAACACTCTGGCCTGTGTGCATTTTCGTTGCCCTGTGCCTCCCCTTCTGGGTAGGAGGTGGTATGGGGGACACAGATCTGTTGGCCTACACTGCATCTCTTCTCAGCTTCCTCAGGGTTTGGGGGTTGATCTGGTGCTGCTACATATTCACCTGTTAAATTCTGTACCCCAAGATCTGGTTGCCCCAAGATGAGCGAATTCCCACCTTTGTTATGTAAACCTTGCTCCCCAATTTACAGTTAATTAGTTAATAAAAGGCTAGAGCCTATGATGGGGCAGTAGAGAGAAAAGGGCAGGACTTGAGGAGTCAGTGAGGGGTCTCAGGAGAGACTAAGAGTAGAGGGGGGAGGAGAGGGTCGCTGTGAGGCCAGATGGATGATGAGCATGAGACCAGGATACCCGAGGACACCCGGGAGAGAATGAAACAGCAAGTAACAAGGGGCCTATGGCTGGAATGTAAGGTAGAGTAGCTCAAAGCCTGCCCAATCGAGGCTTACGGCTTGGAAATAAAGCACCAGAACTTTATGTTGTTTATATGGACCAATTAGAATATATAATTCATTTTACACCCAGGCCCATGCACATGGGAGCTCTGAAGCCTCATTGAAGACTAGAGCACAGTAAGTGAGTGGCAGCAGAGGATATCAGTCTGTCCTCATGGATCTTGGTTGGCTGTGGCTCTCTCTCATGCATTATGTCCAGCGTTTCTTCCTGATAGCAGCCTGCTGACCAGTGTCCCCTTCCAGATCATCACCAGGCACAGAGGCAAAGCCTTCCAGAGATTTCTTCACCAGCCCTGACTGCAATGTCAGGTCTTATTGTGACAGTGAGTCCGTTTTCCATGTCATTCACAGGGTTTCTGTGCCGTCAATGAAAGCATAGCTCATATACCTGGTGATGGGATAGGTTGCTTCCATCCATCTCAGACTCTGACACTCTGATACTGCAAGGTGACTTAGACACAGATCTACTTTTTAAATTAGGCAATAGGATACAGACCAATCTATTGCAGATGGTAAGTGCTTAACACTATGATAAGAGATTTATTATTTATTCAGTTTTATTTTATGAGTACGGCTGGTTTGCTTGCACATATGTGTGTTTGCACACCATGTATGTACTTTATAGGAGGGGGCTAGAAGAAGGGGTCAGATTCTCTGAGACTAGAGTTTCAGGTGGTTTTGAGCAACTATGTAGATGTTGGAAATCAACCTGTATCTTCTGGAAGCCAGCCAGTGCTCTTAACTGCTGAGCCATCTCTCCAGCCCCTTAACACCATAATTAACCAAGACAGTTTTTCTGCTGTTTAAATGTAAGTTAACTGATAATAGATTCTTGAATCCAAGTGAAATCATATTGGTATTGTTCTCCAACTTAAGTTCAAGGGTGTCCCTTTGTCCAGACACTCTAGTGAACAGAATGGCAATCCATCATCCATGTCCTCATTTTGGTCCCTTAACTGTGATCATACTTGCTTTCACTTTGATCTAGAACACACAACAGCAAGAGAGACTGGCTTTCTAAACTTCATATTTTTTAAAACTTTAATGTCTTTGGATTTCACCATGAGTTGGTTTTCCCCTTGGATCTTAACTTCTTCCTGGGTCTCTGATACCTCTGCACCGTTGCCTAGGCCTTATGGGACATGTTGTTTGTTTTCATCTCTGAGCTTTCACTTTCTCTTCTGGCAGAGGCATTAATTCATGGTGCTGGACAACACAGGTTGATGTGGTTTAGAATAAGAAATGAAATTGGGTTTAATTTTGAATCCCAAGAACATGATAGGTTTGAATTTGATTTAAAGTCTTGTTCTTTTTACACATTTCAGTGACTCTCAGTGTGATGTATGAACCGTCTGGCCAGAATTATAAGTGACCCTCTCCTTCAAAAGCCTAAGATGGAAGAAAGGCTATCATGATAAACTACTTAGCTCTGACTTTTGGATGCTTGGAGAGTGGGTGAAGAAAACTGGGTAAAATGAGAAGAGCCTCAGAGTAGGGATGTAGGTCACTGGATGTAGGTCAGTTGATGTAGGTCAGTGGATGTAGGTCAGTAGTAGAGTGAAATGGAGTATAGCTTCAATCCACAGCGACAAACAAACAAACAAACAGATGTCAACAGCCCAGAAGATGCTGGTGAAAATGTGTTTTATTTTTTCCTTTTAAATGACCTTTTACATAAAGCCTGGCTAATTAATTTCCGGCCGGGATATCTCATGAATTAGTAAGCTCAATGAGATGTTATCCCTGGAGTAATGCCTCCAACATGGCATCCACCAGGAAGAGGAATAATAGTCACTAATATTTCTACTTTGTTTTATCTGTGAAACTGTTTGGAACTCAGGCAAGGGAGATGTTATTCATTAGGAAAGTCATGGAAAAAGAGAGAAAAGAAAATGGAAAGATGAAATCCAGCCAATGAGAAATCTCACTCCACGTGTGCAACAGGCATACAGAGGGAGTTCAGTGGAATAGCTGGGTTGGGGAGGAGCCAGTTAGGGCTCAGAGGGAGTTGGGTGAACTAGATGGGCTTTGGGGAGAACGAATTAAGGCTCAAGAGGAGTTCGGTGGACTAGCAGAGCTGTGGGGGTAGGGAGCCAGTTAGGGATAGTGTCTATACAGGGGCCTCTATTCTCATTTCTGGCTGTGCTAGTAGACCTTTAGAAAGGTTTACAGAGAAGGCAGGCATGTGGCATATGGAAAGGAGATAGGAAATGAGAAGCCATGAAGGTTTTGGATAGAAATGGTGGCCTAGTCCCTGCTTCACCACAGCAAGGACTACTCACAGGCAGGAACAATTACACAGAAGTGAGAACTCTGAAGAACTTCAAAAAAATAAATAAAAGAAAACTGATTGTATAAGGGTTTGTATAGCTACAAAGTTTTCCCAGCTAAAATTCAGTCTTAAAGAAAAGCATACCTAACAGAGACACTTGAAGACTATTCACCGCAGTGTAGCCTACTAGTCCACCTTGCGTAAAAGGTCACCACACAGCTAATAGGCTTCATTAGTGTGCACGGACCTCAGCAAACGTCAGCTTCCTTCTGTTTTAAAGGCTAGGAAGTCTAGGGTCATCGTCACAGCCAAAGCATTCCAGCAAAACTGATGAGAAAATCATGCCCACACAGAAGACAGAGCACTAGGGAAGAGTGAGATAATTCACACTGTGGAAGATCCTTAGGAAATTCTTGAATAGCATCAGGAGGAAAACAGAAACAGAGGCTCTGAGATGAGAAAGCCCGTTCTCAGACCAATGGCACTGAGATCATAGCCTACTTGGTGACTCTCCTCCCCGAGGCTCACACAAAGTGAGGAAAACCAATGCCACAAGTACAGGTTAGGCAGGGCAAGCTCTTCAGGGATTATGCAATAGAAATGGCAAAGGTCTTCAAATTACATAAGAAAAAAATAACTTGAGGGTCAAAATCTGACTACATAGAGGACAGGGGAGGAGGGCTGTGGGGTTTAGGGTTTTTAAATAGGAAATAGATATTTCAGCACTGGAGAAGGCCACTCTCTCCACTGGAAGTGTTTAGCACCAAGGAAGACACAAAACAAGCACACAGCTAAATATACCAGCACACACCTTCTCAGAACCTCATGATGTCAAAGGTGAAATTAACTTTATGAAATATCCCTGAGAAAAATAATAACCTTAATTTTCATATCCAGTATAGTTCAATTACATCATAGACTTTAAAACTGATAATTTCTTAATCATTTCTCCCAAATGCCCAGTTTTAGGACTATGTAAGACAGTAAAACACTAGAGAGGAGAGTACTGAGATTCAGGAGACAGATGTTATAAGTTAGGCTGTGTATTAGATCTGGGGAACAAGACCCTGATGCCGCCAGATGTGTGGGGTTTTGGGATACAATGTATGGAGTAGACAGGAGGTAATCGATACTCAGAGAAATCAAGGGCAAAAGTTACAAACCAAATACTTTATGCTTTGTCTCATATCCAGGATTTGAATTTGTGTGTGTGTGTGTGTGTGTGTGTGTGTGTGTGTGTGTGAGAGAGAGAGAGAGAGAGAGAGAGAGAGAGAGAGAGAGAGAACACCATGAGAAGAGAAGCAGAGATCTTAAGGAAGGGGAACAAACAGAGCAGGTAATAGAATACATGATATGAAAGAAAGGGGAACTATTTAGGGGGAGGAAATAAATAAGTTAACAAAAGGAAGGTGGGTCTGGAGAGATGACTCATCAGGGAAGAGCATTGGTTGTTCCTCCAAAGGATCCAGGTTCAATTCCCAGCACCCAGTGGCAACTCACAACTGTCTGTAACCTCACTTGGATCTGACATCCTCACACAGACATATGTGCAGGCAAAACAGTGACTATAAAATAAAATAAGTAAAAGGAGAGGAAGGTGAAGGAGTGGGCAACAGTGTGGGCTAGGATGAAGAGGAATTCATGACATATTGTAAACGACAATGCTGCAGTGAAACTCATTCCTTTGTATGGCTACTTAAAAACCAATAAAGGAAAAGAAATCACTGGCAAGGCTGAATCAGTGGCTGGTCTTCTTAATTAAAAGGAAGGACCATTTGGGTACCCACAGTGCAAAGAAAATAACCCCTATGATCGGAGGAGTGATGCTCCCAAGAACGCTTGCTTTAAAGCAATCTAACCAAGTTGTATGCTCCAGTAAACACTGTTTTGTTGTGATTTGCGAAGCATGCTCAAAACTCCAGTTGCACATTTCACAATTTATGTTGATTATTTCCACATTTAGAGAGAGAAAAACCTTACATTAGTCAAGCCCAAAGGACACACAACATTTCTAATTGGTTTGTTCGGTCCCAAGCATTGTGAGTGATGGACAGCATAGGATAACTTCAACTAGGGTTAAATATGATGCTGATCGTTACCTCATCATAATGAATGCATGTGAGGAAAATTATGTATTCCCAGGCCTACCAGGCATCGACAAAATCTATGCTGCTTGTCAGATGAGGCAGCAGCATGAGTGGGCGGTTATTTTCCAACATATACTGTTGTGAGCTGCAGGCAGAAACCTTTGTTTTGAACATTTTTTTATTGTTCCAACAGTTTTTCAAGGTTTATTCAACGAGTAATTTAAGGACTGCCAGAGGGTTGCTTTACTTTAGCCTTCTTCTATTGCTTGCATTTTGGCTCCATTGGTAGCTGTTTTTAGTTGGTGTGTCCACAATGCACAGGGTAATACATTTCATATGAACATTTTCAAGTAAGTATGTAAGGCACGTGGCATGTCATGCCCCTGCTCATCCTTCCCTCTCCTGGGAGTCCCTTTTGTTTCCCTAGTGAGTTCACTTCTATTTTTCTGACATATATACATATACAGTTTTATGTATCTTTATAAATTCTAAGAGAAAAGGTGATAATTTTCTTTCTGGACCTGATGAAATTTCCTTCCTATATGTTCCTGTGAATAACATAATGTCCTTTACTGATGAATAAAATTCCATTGTGTATATATACCACTTGCTTCTTTACTAATTTCTCTGCTGTTAGACACATAGGCTGATTCTAAGACTTAATAGGTAGATTTCATAAAACACGCTAAAAAGCACTAAATTAACCATCTAACAAATTTGCACATCCTAGTATATAATATATAGGGATCAGTGCTAAAGATCAGAGCCTCTTTCCCCAGCTACTTTAACATTTCCAACGCATTCCCATGTATGAGTTCAGAGGCAGAAGGAAGGATGAGCCACAAATAATTCCATTAACCTAAAGGAACCATGACACACCACTTCATGAGTCCTTGATGAATTCTGTATCATGCTTTCTGGAGAACTGAAATTCACGCATGGCCAATTGGCCTCATTCCCAAAAGGAAATGTGGAGGCACCTTGGAGCCAAGGAAGTGAAGCAAACATCTCTTCCATTCCCCTCTTCCCTCCATAGACCCTGGCTTCTTCGCTGCTCCTCTAGTAAGTTTATAAGACGTGGACACACTTGTCAGGATGTGTCTTTACATATTTAGCATTCAATAATGTCCAGGCACTGGTCATTCCGAGCAGAGCTTTACCCTAGATGGAGAGTTAGCTAGCTAACATGGGTTAACAGAACACCTAACACCTGTACACTCTAAAGAACTTGGGAGATGAACTAAAGAACTTGGGAGATGAACGGAAGGGAGGACGTTCTTGAATGCACACAAGCAGGCTTGTGATAACAAAGAGACCATTGGATTTGGGTAGAGATAAGTGTCTCAGAGGAGAGTAAACAAGACTAGAGGAAGGAAGAAATGGAGGTTCAGGGACCTTCAGGTTAAACTGGGCTAGTGAATTAAAATACTGAACTCCTCAAGCTCTTTGGGAGCCAAGAGAATCAACACTTTGAAGCCCACTTTGGCAGATGACCATGGGCCAGTGCTGAAGATGAAAATTTGTCTCTAAGGCTCTCTGAGATACATTTAATGCACTTCCTTTACCTCTTCCTCAGGCAGGGAGGGATGTTGGCTTATGATGACTGAACAAAAGTCAGCTGAGTCCTGAGCCTTCCTGGAGCCCTTGTCTCTGCTATTGGAGAAACTTAGAAGGCTCTGTGCTCCCAGCACCCATGTCTGCACAAGCCTGTCATCATACGTGTCTCCTTCCCATTCTCTTCTGTGGGATGGTACTGTGGCCAACGTACTGCCATTTCATTAGCAGCATCCTACAATGCTAACTCCAGCTACCGTGAGAATATAAGCCCTTGGCACTGGGAAGGCAGAGAACATCTACAATGAACTTGGCTTGCTCATAATTGATTCACTGACTTTCCAAAGGCAGTGTTCTTTTCAGGAAGGGAAGTAAAGAAAGCTTTGGCTACAATGGGGACAGGCTTGTTTGGCTCTCCTCTGGAGAAGTGGAGTAAGAAGAGGTCTCCATCTGGATGCCAAGTGGTACATTCTTCCCACAACCCAAGCTTCACCACAAGTGGAATCTTCTTGACCTTCTAAGGATGTATGCTTTTCATCTTTCTGAAAGGAGCTCAGAGAGACATTTCTATCATTGTTTGGGCTTAAAATGATGGTCTCCAAAATCTTCCCAAAGCAGCCAAGGGCTCCAGGAAGGCTCAGGAATGCTACAGCTGCTTTCAACTCCTTTATAACCACCTCAAATGCCAGCAGCAGCTCATGTGCCATGCAATGGGGTCCTTGGATGTTTTCACCTCCTTAACTCATCAGCCATCTCAACCTTTCATACAGTTTCTTTGGTAATGGGATGAATGCCACAGAAGTGGCTTTCAGATAATGGTTTTGTGTTGAAGCCAATACAAAGCTGACTAAGTTCCAAACCTTTTCTAAGCATGAAATGACAGGTATAGCATATGCAGAAGGCATTCTGCAAGGCTTCCATCCTCCCGGCTTTGTGCATCCAGTAGCAAAATCTTTAAGCACCAATCATTTTGTTTCCAACACACATATTGAATCCTTTTCTTCTGGGAAGAACCAACTAATAAACAACCCATGAAAATAAACATGGGCTTGCATAACCATAATGGCAGGGAATATGTTATGTAACTCACCTCAAAACAGTCCTCAAAATCACAAAACGCTGAGAATGACTACTTTACCTTGCCTGACCCATCTGAGTTTAGTGTGAAACATTACTTTAATAACACTCCAACCCTTGCCAATAATTATTTCCACAAGGAAAACTCTGTACTTATAGAAAAAAAGAAGATGAAATGAAGCCAGCAATCAAGTAAGGGTCAAGCAAGTAAGGGTTACAGGAGAAGACAAAGGAAAAAGAACCAATTTGGATCCAGTTGAAACTTAGCAAAAAACAAGGAAGGAAGGAAACAAGGAAGTGAATTGAGACTGGGAGTCTTGACCCAGCTTTGTGTGCCCAGTGATGGTCTTGTAACTTGAGCTATGCATTTTTTCACATACTTTATCAGCAAAGATAGATATAGGAAACTTTCAGACGTGAGACAGAAGGTCAATGTAATGGTACAGTGGATAATTAAGAGATATTTTGGAGAGTCGAGTTTGCAATTCATTTGTCAAATACTTGCTTACAGGGGTACTTTAATGAACCAGAATCCAAACATCACCTATAGCAGCAGTGAGCATAATGAAGAGGAGGAGACTTCAGAGTGATTTGGAATCCCACACTGGGGACATGTATGTCATTAGAACTGCAACAAGTTAAGACTGTACACTTACAAAGTGAGGGATAAGAGCTAATGGCTAACGGGTTTTCTGCTCAATTATTCCAAGAAAGGTACAGGCTGAATGCTTTCAACATTCTCAGTCCTTAAGTCACCATTGCTCTACAAGCTACTATTATCAAATCCAAAACCCAAAATTCTATGAAAGAGGAAAGGCATTCAGATGAGCTTTTAAACAATTCTTTGAAATTCAGTAATATAACCTTGGGACTTTGAGCATGTATGGGATGTTTTACTCAATAATTAACACTAAAAGTACAATATGCTCAATGTACTTATAAACCAGCATATATGGCTTATTGCCAATAGCTTGAATGCTTTGTCCATTCACCAGCTATTTTAATGTTACCTAATGATGGCTTGTGGGTATTGTAAGATACTCAACCACTTCTAACACAAATGACAAAGACCAAGGTACGATCATAGAATTTTATTGATAGCTATACTTTAGCTATTTGAATAACTGAATATGATCAACCTATGTGTGTTTGATGGTATTTTACTCAGTCATTTGAAAATACCACTGGAAAAGACTATGTAATCAGCACTGAGAGGTTCTGACTGGTAATAACTGGTTTGTACATTTGCTAATGGGTTAGATATGGAAACAAGTAACTTGAGATAAAACGGAATCATTGAGTAAGATGTCTAACCTGTGACCAGTTCCCGGATCTCCAGGTCTGTGGTCTTGCGAAGGAGTCTCACGAGCGCTGGGATACCACCACAGTTTTTCAGGGCGATTTTGTTATCATCATTGGCCTTCCCATATACCAGGTTCCTCAGAGCCCCACAGGCACTACGGTGGACTTCTGTCATCCGGTGATCCAGCAGGTCCACCAGGAGCTGTATCCCTCCTTGTCTCCTTATCTGAAAGAACAAGGGACACAGCTTTGGCCTTTGGAGACTCAGGTTCCACTGCCTGAGACCAAATACTGTTTTCCTCTGAAAACCCACTGCTGCCAACTGAATGAGCCGAATTAAGGCTTATCAAAGAACAGAAAATTACTAAGTGCTCTTCTTAGATTTCATTACCTGCACCTGATCTAGCAGGCCACCAATGTGAACTTGAATACAGTATCAGTAAGAAATTTTAGTGCAGAACTATAGAATCTTGAAAGATGATTTTTAACTTCGTATTCAGTGTCTCAGACATTTCTTAACCAACAAAAACAAACACACAAACAAAAAACGTTGTTGTATGTTCATGGACTTAGAATGATTACCATTCCTGAGACTTCACTAAATTTTACTGCTGAGTTAAAGGCCAGCAGTACTGACATAGAAAACACTGAAAGTATTCTACTTAACAGGAAAATACTGAGAACACACAAAAGACACTGGAATTGTAGTGCCAGGGAAATGTTAGTGATCCCCAAAACACACACAGGAGCTGATCTGATGCAACTCACAGCAGGGTCTTTATTCTATTCGAGCTAGCTCGGGCCCCCATGGTTCTGGTGGTGGGGGAGCCCCAAATGTCTATTGGGGCAAGGCTCTATAGGATTAGCAAGCAGGGGGTACGTGTGCAAACATCTAATTAGAGAGCTGTTGTGGCCCTTAACATAATTGGCTGCTGCTGGAAGTCATATCATAAACAATTTCTGCTCTCCTCTGCATTGGTGGTCATTAGGCAAGGGGTGGGCTTGTAACCTGGGGTGTAGGTTTGTTAGGAGAATAACCTGGAAACACTGGTCTTGTTGTTGAAGGTGTAACCTGGAAATGTTGGTCTTGCTGGGGATTAGCCTAGAGACTGGAGCTAGGCCTGGGTTTTGTTGGGGACAACTTGGAAACTAATGTTAGGCACTAGCCTGTTAGTTTACCTGAATTCAAACTTAGGTCAGATTCGCTAAAATGGAGTGTGAACTTAAAAGCTTTGGCATCTCAGAACTATAGGAGACTCTCAAGTGACAGAGGGATTTTTGTCTCAGATGCTCTGGGGATGTAAGAAGGTCACTCATAGTGAGAGGCACAGCATGGGTGACCAAGGGTGGTATGTCTTACTTAAGTCTTTGATTAACAACAGTGAAAAAAAGTACATTTTAGTGTTCTATTTGTTGAAAGAAAATTGTAATCTAGAGATAAATTTTGGTGATATGCTTCCAGATATATGTTCTTTTTGTTACCTACTGACATTGGGGGACAACTTACATGTTTAAGTTGAAAAGAGAACAAAGCAGTTAATTAATACCCAGACTCTTACATGAAGTCATCATCTGAACACTACTGCATTTGTGTAGAGAAGTCACCTGATTCACTCTCTTTTTCCTTTCTTTAGACTTCAATGTTACTAGAGATTAAAGAATCGACACCTACACAATTTAATTTTCATATTCCAGAAAATGTATTCATCCCACAGATGTGCTAGGACACATGGCTGAATCCTGCCACTCTCTCCATGGTGCTCAACCACACAGCTTCAGCCTGCATTCTGAGCCCACTTACTCCCTACACCAGCATTCCAAGGTTCCGCTGTAGGACTAGGTGTTTCAGCAGCATGGTTTTATCCCAAGGGCAACGCCATGCTCACAGTAAATGCTCACCCTATAAATGCTGAACGAATGAGGAGGGTTAATTCATATATGACTTGCTACATTTCGGTTCTACAGATTTGAGAAAATGCTGCTGTTCAAAATGGAGTAATACGCAGTGTAAAGGAGAAAAGGGTCCTTTTGGGAGCAGTCAAGGATGTACGCAGGGATCTCCTGTGGCATTTCCTTCACCAGCTCACACACAGAAGGAGGGCAGGCTTCATGCAGGCAGGGTGGAATGCAGATGATTCATTAAGAGCCTACAGCAAGTGTTTTCACTCATCTACAAAATGCAAACATAAAAAGAAGAAAGAGAGCCTTACAATGCTCACAGAACCCAATTTCTTCAATCTGGAAAGCATGATGTAGTGCCTTGTGTATTGTGCCTCCCATGAGAAAAGCACCCAAGAAAGGGGGGGGGGCTCTCAGGGCACAGCATCTCTGAATGAATGTACGGTTCCATTCCTTGAACTGTCAGCACAGCCTGCAGGTGATTAGGATGCCCTGGGAAGGCAGCAGCTCAAAGGATTACTGAACTGATTTTGAAAACAAGGGGACCAGAAACAATGTCCCACCTTAACAATTTTACCCTAGTCTGGTCTGGTGGCATTGAAGAGAGCTGTGTATGTAACATGAACTGAGCACATCTGTATAATAGCCCCATCTCAGACTACTCCATGGGTACAGAAAGGGTCAACAGAATGTCCTTTTTCCTCTTTGTGTGTGTTCACATGTGTGTTCTGTGCTTTACAATTCTCTCAAATAATGAGGAAGATGATTGGGAAAGTAGAAATGAATCTAATCATATAGTGAACCTGTCAGGCATAGATACTAAACGTGCGAGTAAATCAATCAGCTAATTAAATTTTAATTTTATAACCATCTTTAATTTGTGATAATATTCTTTGCATTTATGTGACTTAATAAAGTAATAAACAAAAATATTTCCAACTCATTATAAGGGCAAACCAACACAAATGAATGTACCGTGAACCCCTAGTAATAAAACGAGAGACAGTCTTTTCTGTTTAACCTGTATTAATGCCATACACTCAAACTTACTATTAGATTTTTAAGTTCTAATTTAATCTATCCAGAGAAATCCAAGTTGGATAATAATCTTTTTGCTTTTGTTATTTTTATTCAGAACATCTAAATGAAAAGCTTTTGCTTTCTAGAAGCTGAGTGTTCTCTAAGAATATGAGACTCTTGCTGTTTGATTGAGAACGGCCCCCATGGACTCATGTATTTGAACACTTGGTCCCAGTTGGTGGAACTGTTTGGGAAGGTTATGGAACCTTTGGGAGGTGGAGTCTTGCTGCAGGAAGTACGTCACTGGGGGGCGAGTTTTGGGATTTTACAGCCTTGTCCCACATTTCAGTGTGCTCTTTCTTCATGTAGCTGAAGAGGTACCCTCTTAGCTACCTGTGCTAGCTGCCTGCTACCATGCCACCCTGCAATTATAGACTCTGATAGTCTGTCTCCTCTGTCTCTGACTCTCTGTGTCTCTCTGCCTCTGTTTCTGTCTCTCTCTGTCTCTTTCTCTGTCTCTGTCTCTCTGTCTCTCCCTCCCCCCTCTGTGTGTATGTGTAACTGTAGGACAAAATAAAGTCTTTATTCCATAAGTCATTTTTATTTATGGCATTTTTATCGATGCAATAGAAAGTAACTGATACAGGCTCCGACTTTACCTGACTCTGGCCTAATTTCTGAGTTCCTATTTAATCCTGGAAGTTGAAAGGCAGGCCCTTGCTTGTGTTCCTAGTTCTCTTGCCTCCCCTTTTCCAAGAGGACCTAAGCCCTGATTGTCAGCTCTCCCCCTCCCTCCACACATCGCCCCTTGCATTTATTTCCTCCTTGCTTTGCTTAGTTCCTAGATTTTGTCTTTCTTTAGTCCCATTGACTCATAAACCTTCTCCCTTCTTGTACCTAATCTGAAAGCATTTAAAACTCTAAACACACCTATGTTAAACAGTAATAAAAGTTTTACACCATAAAACTCTCTGGAAAACTCTTTTTTTTCTTTTCTATCCCACAGAGTAACTGAGTAATCGGCAGTCCAGATTCCATCGATCATTCATTATTGGTCACTCAGCCTCCATCAGACTGGGGTGAAGTTTTCATCTACACACTGTCACTGCAGGAGAGTTTACCTCTTCTTTTACTTCTATAATCAATTCTGTTTAAAACTCTGGATGTGCACATGTGTTACATGCATGTGAGTGTGTGGTGCTCATGCCTGGGTGTACATGCATATGAAGGCCAGAGGTGAGGTTGGGTGTCTTATTCAATCGCATTTTCCACTCTTTACAATAGGTTTTGAGACATGCTCTCTAACTGAATATGAATTTCATGCATTCAGCTAGACTGACTGACCAGCAAGGATATCTGTCACACCCTTTCAGGATTGGGATTACATTTGCATATCCCTATATCCAGCTTTTTATGTGGGTGCTAGGGATCTGAACTCAAGTTCTTATGCTTGTATAGCAAACACTTCACTGACTAAGGAATCTCCCTAACTCTCTCTGCATGAATCTTTAAGAGCCAAATCTTAAAAGACTAGGTTTCAGATTATTACAATACAACTTTATGTTAGCTAATATGTTAAAACAATAAAATAAAATTCAGTTGAAAAATATCTATCACATTATTCATAAGTGAATAGCAATTTATTATGGATTAAAAGATGGCATATGGCAGGCTGGCTTCTTTTTGTAGCAGTTGGTATGCGTTTCAAGGTTCTCTCTGTCTTCTGCTGCCTCTATACATTTTTAGCATTGAATCACATTCCCATTTCTAGATATATTACAGTGAATTTATCTGCTTTTCTATTAAACAGGCAGTTATTATATTGGTTACTTCCAAGTTTTTGGAAATTATGTACAAAGCCAACTAAACATATGTTCAATTTTGTATGTACTCAACTTCTGAATTCCTCTGGGTAAATCCAAGAGAGTGATTGTTGAATCTTATGAAAATAAACAGTTTTGTAAATGCAGCCAAACAGCCCTGCCAAGCAGCTGTGCCAGTGTGCACAGTTTCCTATTGCTCCATGACCACAGAGCATTTGAAGTTCTCAGTGCTTAGACTCTCGACACTCAATAAGTCTGCAGTGGAATGACATTGTGTTTCCCTTCTTTTAAGATTTCCTGCATAAGTCAGACTTATTTACACCAATGTAAATGGCTGAATAAATTCAATATTGACATACAGATGGGATAATCACAGCTTCATTTGAATAGACTACATCTTTGAACCTGATAGAATCAGAAAATGGTCATAAAGGGTTTTTATTCCTAAGCCAGACAGCCAGCTCTTTGATATATGATATGTTTCTATGTCAATATCTCATATCTATTTCCCTACCTCGTTAGGGTGTAGCTGGGATCTGGTCCATCAAGAATTCAAAGGATGGAGGCAGATGGCCTTGACCTCCAGTGATAAAGTGTGAATTAGCTAATGAAAGTAAAACTATGCTCTATTGTCCTGAATGTCCTGTTGGATTGTTGATAGACAGGATATACTTTTCTTTGTTCTTTTTTCCTCTTTAACTTGTAAGTATCCCAGGTTGGTCTTGAACTCAAGATCTTCATGCTCCTGAATGCTAGGCTTATAATATTAAGTCAGTGAAGCAATGGATGTTTCCAAAGAATCTGACCTAACGTAAGCCCATGTACTTACCTTTGAATAACAAGAAAGGAAACTACACAAAGGCCAGAACACAAAGGCCAGAACACAAAGGCCAGAACACAAAGGCCAGAATGTGCTTTAGTTATACAGTAGAAGCTATTTTGAAGAATTTGAGAGAGATTCTATTTGCTCATTCTCTCCCTGAAACCATTAGCTTCCTTTGCCTAATAGGTAAATCAAAGTGAATTATATTTGTTTTTAAATCATGTATCAGAGATGTAGCACAGTGTGAGGATTATGGTACCCCAGAGTCTAACTTGTGGTTCCTCTGTACCTTTTTAGAAATTTGCTTGTCTATAAACATGACATCACAACAATGCTTCACAGAGTTGGTTTCAGGACCAAATGAGATATAAAGTGTGAATTGTTCAACACAGTACTCAGTAAGTATTCTCTGTCCAGGAAACATTGTTTTCTTGAAGTCATTCACCATCTCTGGCTCTTCCATGCTCTTCCACCATGTTCCCTGACACCCAGGAGAATGGGTGTGGTGTAGTAAGAATGTACCATTTGGACTAAGAACTCTGTAGTCTCCTCTCATTTATGCCCTTGCCCCATCTCCTTTGCTTTTGTGTCTCAAGACAGGGTTTCTTTATGTTACCCTGGCTGTCCTGGAATTCCCTCTGTAGACCTGGGACTCCAAGATCTACCATCCTCTGTCTTCTGATTTCTGGGATTAAAGATGTGCATTTCCACAGCCTGGTTTATTATTCTCTTCATACTGACCACTTCTAAGTCTCTGTGTTAATAACTATCTACTGCAAGTAGAAGCTTCTATGATGAGAGATGGTACTAATCTATCGATACAATGATAAGTTACTATGACAACATGCACAAGACCTGAGCGAGGTAAAGCCAGACAAGATTCTGGCATGGAGCAGGAGGAGTGGGGATGAAGTATTTATTACTCCATGAGGATCTATTGTCAGCTGATAGGTAGTGGGAAAGAGTCAGGTTTCTTTAAAGATGTGACCCTGCCAGGTCAGATTGCCATGGCCTATGGGATGACCCCATTCCCTGGAGTATGAGATCAGCATTAATTAGACTTGATGATACTTTTATTTTTTAATTTTTTTGATATTTATTTTATTTATATTTCAAATGTTTTCCCCTTTCCAGGTCTCCCCTTTGGAGACCACCTATCACCTTCCGCCTCCCCCTGTCTCTATGAGGGTGCTCCCCCACCCACCCACCCACCCACTCCCGTCTTCCCTCCCTGGCATTCCCCTACACTGGGGAATTAAACACCCTTAGGCCCAAGGGCCTCTCCGCCCACTGATGGCCAACAAAAGATCTCCCATGCTTATGTGTTGGCAGGATTAATACAGTAAAAATGGTCATCTTGCCAAAAGCAATCTACAGGTTCAATACGATCCCCATCAAAATTCCAGTTCAATTCTTCATAGAGTTAGAAAGAGCAATTCTCAAATTCATTTGTAATAACAGAAAACCCAGAATGGCAAAAACTATTCTCAACAATAAAAAAACTTCTGGGGTGATCAGCATCCCTGACCTCAAGCTGTACTACAGAGCAATAGTGATAAAAACTGCATGGTATTGGTACAGTGACAGGCAGGTAGATCATTGGAATAGAATTGAAGACCCAGAAATGAACCCACACACCTATGGTCACCTGATCTTTGACAAAGGAGCTAAAACCATACAGTGGACAAAAGACAGCATCTTCAACAAATGGTGCTGGTTCAACTGGTGGTTCGCATGTAGAAAGATGCAAATTGACCCATTCTTATCATCCTGTACAAAGCTCAAGTCCAAGTGGATCAAGGATCTCCATATAAAACCAGATACACTGAAACTTATAGAGGGGAAAGTTGGGAAGAGCCTCAAACACATGAGCACAGGGGAAAATTTCCTGAAAAGAACACCAATGGCTTATGCTCTAAGATCAAGAATCGACAAATGGGACCTCATAAAATTGCAAAGCTTCCCTAAGGCAAAGGATACTGTCAATAGGACAAAGAGGCAACCTACAGATTGGGAAAAGATCTTTACCAATCCTACATCTGATAGAGGGCTAATATCCAATATATAAAAAGAACTCAAGAAGTTAGACTTCAGAGAATCAAATAACCCTATTAAAAATGGGGTTCAGGGCTAAACAAAGAATTTTAAACTGAGGAATATCGACTGGTCAAGAAGCACCTAAAGAAATGTTCAACATCCTTAGTCATCAGTGAAATGAAAATCAAAACCACCCTAAGATTGAACCTTACATCAGTGAGAATGGCTAAGGTCAAAAAGTCAGGTGACAGCAGATGCTGGCAAGGATGTGGAGAAAGAGGAACACTCCTCCATTGCTGGTGGGATTGCAAGCTGGTACAACCACTCTGGAAATCAGTTTGGCGGACCCTCAGAAAATTGGACATAATACTACCTGAGGACCCAGCTATACCACTCCTGGGCATATACTCAGAAGATGCTCCAACAGGTAATAAGGACACATGCTCCACTATGTTCATAGCAGCCATAGTTATAATAGACAGAAGCTGGAAACAACCCAGATGTCCCTTAACAGAGGAATGGATACAGAGAATGTGGTACATTTACACAATGGAGTACTACTCAGCTATTAAAAAAAAAAATGACTTCATGAAATCCGCAGTCAAATGGATGGAACTTGAAAATATCATCCTGCCTGAGGTAACTCAGTCACAAAAGAACAAACACGGTATGTACTCACTGATAAGTGCATATTAGCTCAAAAGTTCGGAACATCCAAGGTTCAATTCACAGACCATATGAAGCCTAAGAAGAAGGGAGACCAACATGTGGATGCTTCCATGTTTCTTAGAAGAGTGAACAAAATACTCACAGGAGAAAATATGGAGACAAAGTGTGGAGCAGAGACTGAAGGAAAGGCCATCCAGAGACTGTCCTACCTCGGGATACATCCCATATATAGCCAACAAACCCAGACTTTATTGTGGATGCTGGGAAGTGCTTGCTGATGGAAGCATGATAAGCTGTCTCCTGAGAGGCTCAGACAGAGCCTGACAAATACAGAGGTGGATGCTCGCAATCGACCACTGGACTACTGAGGGTGGGGTTTCGGATGGAGGAGTTGGAGAAGGGACTGAAGGAGCTGAGGGGGTTTGCTGCCCCATGGAGGGAGTAACAGTGTCAACTGGCCAGACTCCCTGGAGCTCCTGGACACTGGACCACCAACCAAAGAATGCACATAGAGGGACCCATGGTGCTGGCCACATATGTGGCCGAGACTTGATGATTTTTAAAAAATTGTTATTTTTAAAATTCAAAGACTCAAAATGATATCGGTAGAGTTAGGTGTGGATTAGGAGCCGTTGGGAAACAGGCAATACCATTAGAATACATAAAACACAGAACTCTCAAGGAAATAAATGATTTACGAAGAGATTATCTTCCAATGAACTATAACTGCATACTAACTTGTTACAGGTTCTTCTTATGTAACTTATTACCTGGTCAATATGTAAATTAATTTATTAATAGAATAATATAACATTTAGTAGTCAGTGAAAGAAATGCAGTTCCTATCTACATCTTTATAAACTGATTTTAGTGGAAATTATAAATGTCATCTAATACATTCAAAATCCCATCTGGTATGCAGCTAATGAAATCAATATGGGCTTCACTGTTCTAATCAATTGTATTGATTATACTGGCCATTTAAGAATAATTGTACATATACAAATACTGTCCATTAGATTGTTTTGCTAGCTATATTTCTGACATAAAAATAAATTAATTTATGTTTTAAAAGGTAGTGTAATATTCACTTTTCTTGTCATGATAACAATAAGTTTCTTAAAAACATTTAAGTAATTTTGAGCAACCCTGGCCTCTCTGTGTAGTTAAGATAATATAAAATATAATAATATAAATATATATAATATATAATTATAAATAATTAATATAAAATAATATATGTTATATATAATATAAATAATATAAATATACTAATAAGATAATATAAAATATAAGTATATTCTCTCAAGAGCTGGGATTATTCAAAAAGTACTCAGACTCTCATTCTCAGGGTGTTTTCTGTCAAATGAAAAAAATAGATTAAAGAGATGACCACTTTTCATTTCATTAACAAAGTAACTTCTAGTAAGTAGATGAGAAAACAAAACCATAGCAACTGACACCCCCAATGAGAACTTAAATAGTCAGAAGAGTCTTAGAGACATCCCCAGGCATGTGCCTTGATGGTGGGTGTATAGTGTTTCAAGTTTAATCTCTACCTACATTTGGCACAGATTTGATTTTTGCAGCGTGTCTTTCTGCCCTACCTACTCAGGGAATTGTGTGGAAGGCAAATGAGACAGCTCAGAGGTATGCTGGAATAGGAACCAATTCTACAGTTACATTAATATTTGCTATTTCTTTTCTTCTTTTCACAAAAGCATCCACTAGAAAGCCCCCATAATTCACATAAACCTTGTCACGCTGTACAGGATTCAACACACACTCTAAAGCCATCAACGTGTCCTTCCTCAGCTGGCACTAGCATCAGAGAAGACCAGTAGAGGGGCTGCTTTGGGGACATGTGACAGAAAGAATACCTTGGAAAAGAGGCTGTGACATTTTTTACTCTTTTAACATTACCTTTCATTTAAAGGAAGTGGCTGCTATTTCAGTAAATATTAGTAAAGGTTTCTGTCTATACCTGGCTTAAGAAAACCATTTGTCATAGGAACCTCTGAAATGATGTATTTTATTGTTGTGTTAACTTTCAAGTTCACATCATCTCAAGGTCCCATCATTTATGAAGATGAAGAAAGGGGGAAACCCTGTATTTTGGACTGAGCATGAATCATTGACTTCCACATGGTGACACATTTATTTATATCAGATACTTAAAGGCACAAAAATGCCTGCAACACCACAAAGAAATCCCTCCCCCATCCAACGTGGGATGCTGACTTCCATTTCGTGTACAATGACCACAGTGAAGGTTTCTGATCAGTGGCACTGTTGTGAGAAGGAAGTACGGTCAGGGATGAGCAGAGGAGCAGTTGGCTGCCTGCCGGGGAACCAGCACAGGGGTCTAGTGCATCCTCCTGGGGGTTATAATCTCAGGTCCTCCATGAAGTCCTCAGTGACCATTATTATTCAACCCCAAAGATGGTCTCAGCTTTATTTATTCTTTAAAGCAGTTAAGGACGGACCTCCTTTTAAAAAATACATGAACAAATATTAAGTGATTCCCCAAGGTCTTTTCCCAAATGTGATTTGAGGAGGTCTCAGGGTATCTCATCATAGGGTATCTAGGTTCTTTGAGGGTCAAACAATAAACTGGACAGAATGCATAGTAGTATATGTATAGTGTGTGTGCTCTGTGTGTGTGTGTGTGTGTGTGTGTGTGTGTGTGTGTGTGTGTGGTATTTTCAGGACACGGGAGAAACAAAGAGGGATCCCCAGCATGAAGAACAGGGCAGGGCTTTAATGACTGACAGATGGCCTATTATAAAACTCGGGACAATCTGTAATCCAATACTTAGAGGCATACACTCTCTCTTCTCTTCTGTATGTGCAGAGCATGATAAGAGGGCTTTGTCCTTGACAGCTCACTTCAAGGAGAGATGTGATCTTGCATTTGTGTTTAATATGGGTTTAAGTCTTCCTTGCTTATCTCCCCCTTTCTTCTAGAAGACTCTTGCCTCCAAGGGCAGAGAGCTGCTGGTGTTGCCCTACCAGGAAGGGCACACACTTTTCTCCATGGGGCATAGCCTTGGGACTGGCCTGTTCCCAGAGCTGCTTTACCTGAGCTTCTGTCTGGGACTTAAGTTTGCCATTGGGAACACTTGCTTTGAGGCTCAGTGAGCAGAGCCTTTAAACTTTGAATTTGACATAACAAACATCACACATCACGACTAAGTATTGACACAGCACAAGAGTCATCCTCACTTCAAAGGAGAAACTGTGGAAATGCTGGTGGCCAACCTTATCCTCGAACTATGGTACGGATGTAATGTTCCCTAAGACTGAAAAGAGTGAAGGAGGGAAATAAAGACCTGCTGGAAAAACAGATTCATGATGATCAAAATCCACGGAAAATGCCTTAGGAATTACTTGGAGAATCCAGAAAGATATAAGCTTAATGAGGTTGAAAATGGAATACTTTTCTTATTTAACTTTGTCTATCTCAATAGTTGTCCAATATTTATGTGTATTAAAAAAATCAGAATTTCAATAAAGAAATGGACCACAATATATAGACCTCTGTAGAAGTAAACCAAGACTGAGGGCTTTGTGTGAAGAAATTTGAATATATTACTAAGATACAAAGGAGTATCCGTGATTAAATGTGTCTGGAGGACCACATTTCTGAAACCTTTCAGGATTGTGTTAGACTTTCCTTTGCTCACATGGGGATCAAAACTAAGGGTCTTCTAATCCAAAGTCAATTCATGTTTCAAAGTTGTTTTGGACACAATGACAGTAAACGTCATAGAGAAGAATTAATACAGGTGAAACATCATGGAGAAACTACAGGAACATGGACAGATGGATGAACACAGTCTAAATCACCAGCAGACCAGCATGGCAACAGATCTGAGATGGAGACAAGGAAAGAAAAGACAAGAAAGAACCCCAAAGATCCACATATTTTAAAAAGTTAAGATGTGGTCCTGAAATAGCATGGGTTTAACCCAGAATTAACGAAGGCAGCCTCACAGAGCAGGGGAAAGTCACCTTCTGGGAAATTCAAGTGGATTAGAAATTGGATTGACTACATAGTGAGAAGCCAGAGGGTGATGCATGAGACCATACCTATGAAATGATAGACAGACAGATAGATAGATAGATGATAGATATATAGATGTTAGATTAGATAATAAATGATAGACAATAGATACTAGATGATAGGTAATAGATGATAGAGAGATGACAGACATGATAGATTACAGATAATAGATATATGATAGGCAGATAAATGATAGATGATAGATTATAGATAGATGAAAGATAGACATGAAACATAAAGCAGAATAGCATCCGAAAAAGGTTTGAGTGGATAATGCTGGCGGAGCTAAGGCTGACATAAAAGACAGATAAATGGCAGAGTGTAAGACCAATGTATGCTCGACATATCAGCAAACATTAGTGAGGGACAGACCAGGGAAATTACTGGCTATGAAAATGATGGACAAAATGCTTATGATGCTATTTTAAATGGGGACACTGAGGCAGGGGTAGCATGGTTTGAATTTAGTTTATGCTTCTAACACCCACATACTTTGGGGGCTTAGCCACAAAGGGGCCTTGGTGTGGTGCTGTGGTGAACTTACTTGCATTTATCACAGATTATGTTGGTGATATTTACTTGAGGAAAAATACAAGTGGCATTTATCTCAAAACCAAGTGACCTCCCCATGTGCATTTAAAGCCACAAATGTGCTCCCCTGTAGGGACATGCTGCTGATTCTTTTATACTCTCATGAAGACAGACCTTTTTTGCTGCCTGTTTTGGTATTACAAGCAACAAGGGCACAGTGAAGACGTTTCCACAAATGCTAAGGCTTGGTGAGTTATCGATTTTGCATGTTTACTTGACATGACCTGAGACGTCACAATAATTTACGCTGTAGTGCAGTGAGCGAGAGCTACTCTCTACCTTTCACTACTTAAAGGTTCTTTTCACTTCCCCAATCTACTTTATACAAAATGACATCAGTCTTAAGTATTAATCATCCTCTTATTGGTGAGGAAGAGTCTCTGAATAAACTCTTTTAACTACGTGCATGGAATTAGAGAGCTTTGCTAAGTAACACAAGCCGATACATTAATAAAAAGAACAAAGCGCTCAGATGATGCATGGAAAGGCTAGATATTGAAAAGTCAACGTTTGCCAAAATTTATTTATAGTTTTAACAAAATTTAGATCAAAGTGGATTTTTTGGAACATAGTGTAACTTTGATCTGTAGTCTCCACACGTCATAAGAATAAAGGCCATTTCAATAAGAAGAAAGGAGAAGGATTATTCTATCTCATGGATAAATATTACATAACATTTCAATAAATAAAACATTGGGGTATTGATGACAGAGTCAAAATGGCTGAGGGATGGTTGAGGAAAAAACGCTGGCTGTACCTAGAATCTATCTGCTGTGTGATAAAGGGGAACAGTAAAACCCAATGTGGGAGGATTAAATTACATGACAGAAGGCTCATGCGGGAAGCAGTCCTGTGCCTGTGTGCTGTGGAAGAGCTAAATATACAAGATAAGATAAAGTTCATTGGCATGACCATAAGAATGATTTCAAAGATAAGCAGGCACTCTTACAAATGCCACAAATAATAATATAAATAACTTACCCCCTCCCCCATCCCCAACCATTCTTGTTTGCAGATTCAAGGAATTGCCCCAGGGTTTGGGATCCTAGGAGCACTTGGGATCCTAGGAGCACTGGGGATCCTAGGAGCACTTGGGATCCTAGGAGTACTGATTTTAGAAGTGTTAGTAAGAGAGCAACATAAACTATTAGAGGGTACATGTTGAGGTGGGGACACACCCTCCTCTGACTTGCGGCCCAGACAATCACTCCCTTTTGTCTCCTTCCCTTCCTTCCGTGTCTCTCTGCACCAACATGGGCAAGGCTGAGCAGGTTCACATTTACAGTTGACTCAAAGATTAAGTGTTGACACGAAATCCTCTTCAAATTCTGATCTTAAGGAAAAACATTAGATACCTCCTTTGAATCTAAACATTTATCCCCTCAAATAAATAATGACAAACTGTTATGTATTTCTTCGTGGGACATGCATCTACTTTCACATGTTTGTATATAGAAAACTGAAATTCACATGTGGTTTAGCATGGAACAGAGTTCGGAGCATGTGATTTTTGAAAATCAAAACTTCAAAAGGTTGAGAAACGATCTAACTGTCTGAAAACTACTAAACCAGGTCAGAATATAGGAAGCCCACAGATATTCTCCCCAAGCCTTTTGAATTTTGTAAGGGTTGGGCCACTGTTTGATCCATCTTTCTCTCTGGCCTTCAGGGGAGAGTTAGATGGCCAAGATTTTCCTTTTAAGGGGGCAACATGCCTAGCTAGCCAGGACTTAGAGACTAAGAAGTCATAAAAGAAGCAAATATGACAACCGAGCAGTGGAACTGGGGGCAGCTTTACCTGGAAGCTGGCAATGAGCCAGCCATCATTTTGTAGTCTCCTCTTACAGAAGGTCAGGTAAATCGCATGCACAGCTCCAATACCCGGGAGGTAATAATCCAAGAGATAATAGAACCAGGAGAGAGGATGTGGACAGCAGACTGCTTCATGGGCGTGTACAAACAGGGGATGAGGGAAAGCAGTGAGGGTCACTGAGATAAACAAGGAGGCCAGAGGCCTGGGACTGTGGGAGGGAGAGAGAGAGAGTAAGGTGGCTGTCCTATGAACTGGTATCAAGCTGTAGGGTTGGATCTGGGGCTTTGGCACTTACTGGGTGCTGGCTTTACTCTGAGCAAGTAAGAAGCAGGGTTGCTCTAAAATACTACCTTACAAACTAGTGACTATGAATGAGGATGGAATAGACACGAGGCAAAGGCACTAAGACCAGTCAGTGAGAGAAACCCAGCCGCTCCCACATGATTGACAGGAAGATGACTGTACCGGGTCTGATTCCAGACCTGATTGGAAGATAAGGATGTGAGGTGATAGCTGAGTTAAAGGAGGGGATCATGACTGACTGCGATCTGTAGCCGTTTTCATGTTCCATAAACAGGCATGCTGTTGATAATCATCACAGCCATGCTTTCTGGGTGATGGACGGATGGCAAAGCACTTACGAGAGACCCAGCCCCTCACTTAAATTTCATTGTGTCGACACAGAAGCATGCATTTAAAAAATTACTATTCCCTTGTCTGTGCAAAATGGAAAAATGGCATCTCTCAAAAACATGATAGAGGAATCGTTTTGTGTCTCAGATAGTTCACAGTTTTAACTGATGATAAATATTAAAAGAAAGAAACACGTTCCATTGAAAGAGCAATGGTGGATGCTTAGCAAAAATTCCCTTCACAGTAATTTTATTTTAAAATTACGTATCTTTCAAGTAAGATTTTCACTAAACCTCCTGAAATTGTATCGCACCCAAAATAGGCTTTATTATATGAATTACACGATTGAAAAGGTCTTCCTGTTATATTTATTTATTTTCCCTCCCAGTATGCAGTTATGAAGCATCCTATATGTTCCAAAAAAACCTATTCTTTTTTTGTCATAGTAATAACCAATATCCAGGGGATTAAATTATGGTGAGAAAGAATATTTACTAAATGTTTGTCTAGGACTGGAGGATCCCACCGTGAACATAGAAACTGCACTGTAGAGATCACTGAATGCTCTCAGAGAGGCAAGGCACGTGCAACTAAACTCTAAAATGCTTATGGTAGAGCAGCTCCACACTTTATTCCTTTTACATTACTCTTTGTGTTTATGGGAGCATATGTATGTGTGTGGATGCACACATATTAGTGTACATTATGGAAATCAGGCCAACCTGCACGTGTCGGCTCTCCCCTAGTGCCATGTCAGTTCCGGGAGTTTGAACTGGGACCTTCAGGCTTGACGGACTTTGTCCACAGAGCCACCTGGGTCCAGAGAGCCACATATCTGTGTGGAGTACCCATGTGGTAGGCTTGGGGAAAGGGTCTGGCATTAGAGTTAGGTGACAGTATGTTTTCTTGATCGCCAAATTTCAGAATTGATATGTGACTGGGGATGCTTTGGATTCTTAATGGAATAGGATTCAAGATTCTTGGCTATCGTAAAAGAAAAGCAGAGAACCAAATGGAGTCACATGATTACAGCAAGCACCTTTGTCCAGCAGCCCCAGTACCTTGCAGTCTGCACGCCCACTGAGTAACCTCAGGATTGGAAAAGAGACAGGTGGGATGATGAGTGGCATCCGACTGAACAGAACATTTCCTAGAGGTAGATACTGAGGGCCCTGGAAACACTAGGAAGATGCTGACATCCACACAAACATGGAATTGTTGGAGGTGGCAGAGTGCTTGTGAGGAGCAGCCTCAGGATCCTAAGTAGAGGGCGTGGAACAGTAGTGGAGGTTGTAGCTTCAGGGACAACAACCTATCTGGGGAGGCATGCCAGTGACTCCAGTGATTTTATTTTAGAATGTGTAGATACGTGTCTTAGAGTCTATTTTCTCATCCTTCACATCTGTGATTTTATAAATATCAACACAAATGTGGGGGTTTACACACAATTCAATTGTGTTAACTATTATTGCTATTTTTAATTCGATAGTCCTGTTTCCAGAGCACAGAAGGTAACAAACGGTAGAGCCTATCGGTGACTCTTCCCTGAGCTCTACTTTGGATCTTTAGGGACTTCCTGCAGGGAAAGAGTGCAAAGGGTGAGCAACAGGGAAAACATTGCCACCACCCAGGGCTTCCTGGGGCTCCATCAGACTCAGCCAGATGTGAACAGTCATGCTCAGAATTCATGTACCAGATGCTGGCCTTACTTTTCCTGTTTCTCTTGAACACAGAACTCTGTGATTAGAACCCCCTTGGCATCGAGGGGTCTAAGCAGGAGCCCTCAGGGGTGCTGGAGGACAGGGTAGGTGCTACTCATTAATCACTATGTCCATCAGCCCAAGCAGAGAATTCACGTGACACTAGGATTTTAACACATTTGTGATGCACCCATGACCTTTGAAATTAAAAAGAAAAAGTGCTAAGAAACCCCATCAAGTGCATCAGCTCTTTTATTTATTACTTAAGGAAGAAGGAAGTTCCGTTCTGGGGAACCTGGAAGAGAGTTCTGCAATTCGCCCAGTCACTTTAAAGTAATACTAATATACATGTGTATATATGTACCTATGTATATATATACATATACTTCAATGTGTGTATGTATGCATGCATGCTCATATGAATATATTATGGTAGGTTGAATGAGAATGTCCCCCTTAGGCTCAGATGTTTGGGCTTTGATGTTTTAAAAATCATGTGCTAGTCTAGTTCACTCTTTGCTTCCTGCTTGAGGTTCAAGATGAAGGCTCTCATTTTTTTTTCTGCTGCCATGATTCCTGCCATGGTAGACTGATCGCTCAGGAACCATATGCCCAAATAAATTCTTTCTTTTACAAGTTGCCTTCACCACAGAATTTTTTCACAGCAATAGAAAGATAACTATCATACATATTATAATTATATAATAAAATTATATAAATTATATATGTATACATATAAGTATTTATATACTATAAATCATATGTATACAGATATATGTATGTATATATAATTTTAAAAGGCAAAACAAGAAAGGCCTCTGCTTCCTCACCATAACGAGGGTAACTCATTTATTTTGTTTCAATTAAAAATGTGTAACACTGATATTCTTTGTTCTGTTAACTCATCACTTGCGAGGTGCCTGAAGTGTGCAGCTTTCCAATAGATAGAGTAGGCACCAAAGCTGAGAAACAATTTTGTCTTTATATTACATTACATTCAGTTCAAAGACATTCACTGGAGATGACCAGATTAAACATCTGCCACCTACATTATAAGTAACTAAATGCTCTGAATTTACTCTGCCTTTCAAACCTCACCTCTTGTATCATGTAGTTTATCATGAACTCAAAATCTTTAATGTTCAAAATCCTGTGTTCAAGCTATCAAGCTTCTTTCTTTAGTGATTTTCCAGCTATGCATTTAAAGGAACATAGTCTACATAGTGACCTGGTTTGTGTTTTTAATTCATCAAGAATTGTCCAGTGAAATCTATGTGCTGCTGAATGAAGTTTCTCTTCCAGCTCAAAGGCAGGCAGTGGTTCACACTGTGTTTTTAACGGGCTGATGGACCCTGAGGATACATAACAAAGCAGGATGGTAGCACAAAATGTTTTTGTTATAAATTATGGATACACAGTAATTACAGCTGCTTTGCATAAACACACATTACCAGACATGTCAATCACTGCTAAGAACCCTCCACAGCCCAGCTCAGAAGACCACCAACCCATGACCGGGATCTGCCCAGTCAACTCTGCCTTCTCTCAGCCATCATCTCTTTTGACTACGTTTGGCATTTGTTGCTCTGGTTCGACACACAGTTGCACACGCAGGCACGGTCCACCAGGGCTGCCGACTGGCTCCCCTTCCATCGGAAAGACTGAGGAGCTACTGAAACCTGGATCTCTTTCCTTGGCTGTAGGCTCCCTTCTCTAGGTCTCATTGTATTTCCCACTTATTTCCTGATGATATTTCCCATGTGCATCCCTGAACTTTGGCTTCCATCCCAAGTCTAGAGGATATAAGCTTCGTGAGAACAGAGACAATACCTGAAATAATAAACTCAACTCTTCAGGTCCAGAGGAATATCTGGCACTGAGCAAACATTCCATGCTTGTTTGAAGAATGAAGCTTTAACCGTCACCTTGGAAACTTTATAATCATCTCTGTCCAGTCTACCCTTTTTGAACACATATACTAAGCAAAGCAGTATCTTACAAAGACTTCAGTGTCCAAGAAGCTATTTCAGGGTTTTAGAATATTATGCAACCCTGAAAATGTAGCCAGAACTCAGGCAAATGTTTTACATATGTAGAAAGTCTTTTTCTCAAAACTTTTTCATTTATGAAGCAACAGTAATTTTCCCACAAGTAAATGCCACCACTGTGCTTGTGTACTATGTGCACCTGCATCTTGTTTATAGAGGCTGATCCTGAATATGTTATCTAATTATAGATATGCAGATGTCTTGTTTGCCATAATGTAAAAATATATGAAATCATGTGAAATCGGTATCATTCAGATCTCTACACGAATTCTGAATTATATGAGGTGTTCCTGAGTTATAAGGTAAAGAGACGGATAAAAATCTGAACAATAAGGGAGATTATTCATAATGAAAAGTCTTCATGTTCCACTGTCACCCTTCTGGGTCAAAGATAGAATTAAAATATTAAAACAGAGAAATTTGAATTGCAAAACAAATTATCATCTATTGATTCATTTCGTAGGATGCTCGTTGCAGGAAAATTCTATCTAGAGCCAGAAAATCTGTCAGGGGTAGGAAAACATCAGTTCTGTTTTTTCTTGGAGATACTAAAAAACTACAAGGGGTTTGTTAATATAGATTTACTTACAGGGTGGGGCATGGTAAGCTCGAATGTGAAGATGAAGGAAACTGATTATTCAGTCAAGTATTTGAAAGGAGATTTTTTCATGATGAGCATTGGAGTATTTGATCAGTGCACTTAGTGCTGAGGACCACATAGTCACCACGAAGGAAAAGACGGATGCCCTTCTCCTAGTCAGGAAGTCCTGAACCTTATCTGAAAAAAGGCAACTCCACAAAACCAGGCTACAGCAGATTCTTCTCTCTCAGCTGCAGTTTCCCAGGGTTCTTCTTAAGAGAAACATTTATTTGCTCTAAGAAGCTGCAGTATTAAGAACAATGGCTCCTCTTCCTGGTGCTGTAAGACATTCATGGTCTAATTTCTTGTGTTTGTGAGTATGCTACTTGACAATGGAGAGTTCACTTTACTGATGGTATGAGGTAGCTGATCAGCTGGCCTCAAAGTAAAGTCTTATACTACACTGCTTTGGTGGGCCCAACAGAATCTCAGTTTCCTTTAATGTGATAGAGTAAGCTAAAATATTTTGAATCAAGGAGATGCACAGTGTAAAAAAGATTCAACTAGAGACTGTAGGATTGGAGAGTGAAGGTGCTGTGAACTGATGGAACCCAGCAGAAGCCAGAGAAGAAGAAGGGAGAGAGGTGGAGGAGGAAGGAGGAACAAGCAGCAGAAGAAGAAGAGGAGGAAGAGAAGGAGAAGGAGAAGAAGGAGAAGGAGAAGCAAACAGCCTCTAGCAGAGCAATTCCTATGAAAAGGAACATAAAACCTGCTTATTAAGCAGTAGGTTTCACCTTAAAGAGGCCAATTTGGGATGCATGTCCTCCAGACCTTTAAGATGACAACTTTACTTAATATGACGCAGCTGGATTTGAGGTAATTAGTTATAGCAGGAGCAAGAAGCTAATACTCCAGGCTACTGTTGCATCCAAAGTTATGATCTCATGAGCAGCAGTTGTGCCTCAGTAGATAACAAAGCAGCTCTTTCATCTGCACACCCGTGGACAGCAGGAGACTGCTGTGCCCTCTTGTTCTGACATCCAAGTTCCTGTCTCCATAGTAGTGACCTATACATCATCTTCCAGTGCTCCAGCCATTGGGATGCTTTGGGAAGCTAGAGGAACTAATTTGCAAATGGCATGGCTGAACTTAGGTCTGGGAGAATAGAGACAAATAATCATCTGCTCTGCGTGAAGAAGCATGAAGGTCAAAGAATTCATTGCTCGATTTATGGTCATGCCATTGGCCAATGCCCAGAGCTGATGACTGTGTTTTCAGGTAATCTCAGTGAGGAAAGATAGAATGTCTTCCCAAGAAGATTGCACAGTAGATGGGTGACTTTGCATCACTTTATCTTTGCAGACGGTTCATGCAGAAGAATACAGTCTGGACATAGAGATGTTGGTGTTTGGGTTGTCAATATAAGAGAAGGAGGTGGCTCTCAAGATAGTTACATTTTATTCTGTGCTCTCGCTGGTAAGTCTCGTCACTGTTTTCATAAATGATCGCAGGTTGGTGCTATGCTTTGGCCAGGAAAGAGGACAGATCATTAGAAAGAATGCAGGGTAACCTGGATGTTGAGGCTACTCATCCATGTATTTAGTGGTCCAATCAAATTTAGGGAGCTCTCGAATGAATCTTTGCATTTGATCAGTGAGTTGGGTGAGGCTTAATGTCTCAGGGAAGTAGGAATAGAGGTCATATGTCCAAACTTCCAGGCTGTCATTCTGTTGACCCTATTGACTTTTCCGTGTCCGTCAAACTCCTTGAATATCTGTTGCTGTTTAGGTAAGGGAGGATAGATCTTAGGCACCCAGGAGTATGCCCAGTAATGTTTAGCTTTGAAGATCTTGAGACACTCTTGTGGTTTGGGACCATCTTCAAAAACGACTTTGCTCCTCCCTCCCCCTTCTGTGTTTGTTCTCCCTTGTGACTCTTTTGGTATTTTTTCCTGTTTCCTTTACTTTACATTTCTAACAGATCTTAACATCCCCACTGTACATCATGATCTCACTACAATCAATTGCTCTTCCCTACTCACTGCAGGACAGCAGCCAGAAAACACTTCTCATCAGTGGTGAAGCAACTGTGATTCTCTGTTTTTCCTGTCAACTTCTGTGGTTCCGGACACTTGTCTACCCAGCTCAGGGCACCACCCAAATCATATTCTTTATGTTCAGTCACCCTCCTCTCTTGTAATCATGACGGCACCAAAGCCACATCTTGGAGCATCTTGTAAGCTCAGGTCTTGTGACAGGACTTTTTAACTAGGAGTAGGATACTTAACATATCTTCTGTGAAAACCGTTAAAATAGATTGCAAGTATCTGAGATAAAAAGAAAATTGAAATTGGCTTTTTTTTCAGACATGGATTTTTTTTGAAAAAAAGGAAAAAAGAAAGAAAAATATCAGGTTTCCAGATTGATAATAGCTCTGTAAACCTGTGATATCTAGTGAGCCTCTTCATTGGTTTGAACTTCATTGGCTCTGATACTGTCAGTCTCAGGAGCGCTACTCTATTCAGATGTTAATAATCTATAAAGCTGACTCTGATGGCTGACTGCTCTAGTCTAACAGGTCATCTGTGCTGAGAAGTGCTGGGAGCCATGGGACCAACTTGCTGCTTCTTCTGTGAGCAGAGATGTTACCACAATCTCCCAGGAGGTGTGTGTTATTTTTGTTTCAAGATTGCTGGGTCTGCCTGCCAAGTGGTTCATTGGTCAGTGTGAATCCTGGCTTATATGACTATTTTCCCTTTTCCTTTCTTCCTTCCTTCCTTCCTTCCTTCCTTCCTTCCTTCCCTCCTTTCTTCTTTACCACAGTCTTCCTCTCCTGTTGTATGATGAGGCCAATTGTATAATAAAACAATACAAAAATAAAATATACCAATGACTTCTTTTTTCTTTCATTTTTTGATCTCATTAGCAGATGTTTATTGAATTGTTGGGGGGTTATAAAATGTGGAATAATTCTGTCTTCACTCTGTCATTTAAAATGTAAACATCAGTCTACAAAAATTTATTACTGACAAATAACTGACAAATTGAGCATCTCCTATAGCTTCAGGATAAAACACAGTTAAGTAGTTTTAAAGACCAAGGACCAGGTATTGAGTGTCTGGAACACTTTAATATTTACCTGTAAATTAGGATTATGAATATTAAATTCCCCTTTCCAAAGATTTATTTCTTTTATTTCATGTGCATGGGTGTTTTACTTGCACATGCGTGAACTGCCCTTAGGGGCCAGAAGAGTGCAGTGAATCCTCTGGCACTGCAGTTAAAAATAGTTAGCTTGTAGGTGGGATAGGAATTCAAACCCGGTGTTTTGTAAGAGCAACCAGTGCTCTTAACTGCTGAGCCAACTCTCGAGCCCCACTAGGAAGGATCAACTTTCTGGTAAATCCGAGAGTCTTTCTTTATCTTGCAGCTCATATACAATAATAAAAAAAATCATCCTCACAGCTAAGATACTTTTCACTGTTACAGAAGACCCATCCATCCCCTGAGATCCCTCCAGTTCTTTCAAACAGTGCCCAATACAATTAATCACAAGATGGAGCCCAGATATGAACATGGGCCTAAGTCTCACTCTGCCCTTCCTCTTGCCAACAGTCCGCAGATGCCTCCATGTAAGAACAAAGAAGAATTCTGTGGGATGATCTGGGGCATAGTCACAATTTCTTAACCACAAAACTCCAACTTCCTCCCAAACAACCTAAGGGTTGTGGCCCACAGGCCGTGTATTTGAACGTGGTACTTATATACCATCTAAAGGTATTAAAAAGTTCTCAACTGTGCAACAGCCAATGAATAACTGAAGTTCTAATATGTAATGAACTCAAGGAGTCCCTGGCAGTGTAATCCTGGGCTACACTGCACAGCTGCACAGTAGCCTTGGCTCTGAACACACTGGAACAGTAGAGGACACATGTCACCATGGCACACAGTGCCAGCAACTGCTGCCCTAGTACTGCAGCTCAATTTTGAGATGATAATATCTCATAAATCATATTTTTCATATGAATACAGTATCCTGTTCTCATAGAAACCCCATTGTTCAATTGTAGAAAACAAAGATTTTTTTCTTTCTTTTTACCTTTCTTAGTTTTTCTTTTCTTTTTGTATTTTCCTAGTATTATTCCTGAGTGATTAAGTGCCAAATTGATGTATCTTTGAATTGGGTTGTGTTAGAAAGTTTGATTTTTAAATTGATGTCTGAGTTGGGACTAAGAAAGAATTTTCAGTAATTTCTGAAATGGTTCTCAACATATTTGTATCAATTAAGCATATGTATGTATACAAAGAGGTGATCTCAACAATGAAAAGTATAAAATCAAAAGACTGGTCAACTCTGAAAAATATAAACTACATCTGCATCCCATATTATTAAAGATTCAGCTATGATTTTTATTGAAAAATAAATAATCTCATTTGACTCATTCAGACGGAAATTTGTTAATGTCATATGCCAATAAAAGAATTGTGTTTAAATAAATGATTTATCACTAAATATTTTAAATAGACCTATTTTATATAATACACACTGTGGGACCTGTGAAAAATTCTCAAGTGGAAAGGAGACAGAAGTAGGAGAAGCTAAGAAGCCCCCCATCTATAGGATCCTTTAGCATCCAAGACAATGATTAATTATTTTGGGGAGTCATTATATCTCCATGATATAAGCAAATAAACCCATGGTGATATTTATGGAGAGAAGGTTTTATTCTTGGGTATTGCTTCCCATTGCCTAGCAAGATCCTTTACAAATTATCAGAATTGAAGGTGCATTTGTGTTGCATATGAATGAAGGAATACCTGGCAGTTCCTACCATACACAATAGGAACCTGAGACCTAGGTTATAAGCAGTGGTAGTGACAGACAGGGCTTTGGTTACTCTAAATGGAACAAAATAAAGGATTCTTGTAGTTGAAGGATCTGGCATTCACTGCCCCCTTTCTCCTGTTAGTCCTCATGAACTCACCAACACCCACAGAGAATGACTTTGCCAACATATCCTTGATTCTCTTCGTCTGTCTTCATTGTTCTCAAGCCTGTGTTTTAGATTACCGATTATATCACGAGTGGTTATCCACATGCCCACTCCAAAACTCATGAAGACATCATGTGGAGACCATGGCGTTCTTGGAGGTTAAGTGTTGAAGGCATTCACAGAATTCCTACTAGAGCAATCACTATACCTCCTTATAACTACACAGATATTCACAGTAGTATTTACTCTTAACTAGATTTCAGGGGATCTAACCTAACAAGGCTCCAGTGAATTCTGTCTGGAAGCTTGTCTCTTCACATAGCCATTGTTAACCAAGTAAATACATTCAGTCATAAAATTCTAATTTTTCCAAACAGTTATCAAAATTAAAATTAGCCTTGTAGAGATTCCTGGAGATTACAGAAAGCACCTTTTATATACATTAGTAGTATATAGTTACAGAGGAGCCAAACACTTACAAGAGAGCTCATGTTGAACCCAGTGAACAAGGCACTTCCACATGCTCAGTGTTACCAGGAAGAGGGGATAGGAGTCCTCTGGTTTACAGTGAAATGCAGGAGTAAGACCAGCAGATTTGGGAGTGTATTTGGACCTCAAGAATGAGATCAAGTTTACTGATTGAGGACAGATTTCTGAAAACCTGTTGCAAAGCATAACTGGTTAGCCCAGACATGCAATGGAATCCCACAGGACAGCACACTATGCATGGATAAAGTATGCTGAGTTTTTCTGTAGTGCTACAATCACTGCTTTGCTAAAATGTTTTCCTTAGCTCTGTGCCCTGTAAACCTAAAAAAGTTTTAGAAGAGAAAACCAAAAAGATGACAGATAAGCAAGATTCTTCTTCCTAGGTTTGATGATCGGAGATTTTTGTTTTAGCATGGAAGCAAGGTCTCAAGGTCATGAGTCAGCAGCAAGAAGAAGCAAATGGTTACTAGGGGTGAGAGGCCAGGGGTTTCCCGTCCCTGGCCTCAAAGACAAAAACAGAAAAGTCTAAAATGCTGGGGGAAGCAGTTTGGGTTGTACATAAAGTTGATCACATTCGGATATGGACTCGTGCTTCGGATATATTTCTACTTAAAAACATACAAAACAGTTCCTCTACAGAAATGTAATAAGGAGAACTAAGCATGGTGGCACATGCCTACCCTTGGGAGGTAGAGGCAGGAGAGTGAGGAGTTCAAGGTCAGCTATAAGACACGAGACCCGGTCGGAAAAAGTCAACTGAACCAAGGATACAATCTCTCATGAGAAATCCCTTTGTAGCACACATATGTGAACCACCCAATATCTAGGCAGGCCCTTCGCTTCTCTTTCCTAGAACTGGAAAGGCTAGAAACTATTCCAGAAATGGGCAGGTAAAGAGGAAGATCTATTAAAACAGGAGGGGAGTGTGAGCCACAAAAAACCAGACCAGACCAGACCAGACCAGACTGAACCAAACCAAAAAACCCAAAGGGAAACTGAACAAACTAAGACCAGAACCATACCTGGGCTTAAGACACCACCTGCACAGCTGCGTCTCTCTCACCCAGCTTTTGAGGTGTATCTCAACTTATTCCTGTCTTGCAGTAGAGAGAACACTATGCACCTGGTGGTTTAACTGAAGTTTCTTGCCCCAACACTGGGTTGCTAAATTCCACAATACTGGCCTGACTGCTGATGTCCATCGCTTCTTGAAAGGGTCTCAGTGCATTCACGCAGGCTCAAGCCTGACCATGTTTCTACTCAGAGCACCCACCCACAACTCCAACCCCATTCCCAGCGTAGGCTGGAGGCACTTCAAGCCACATGCTTTCCCCTTCCTTCTTTCTTGCCCGATTTCTTTTTCCTCTGCTGGAGTGGAACAGAGGAGAGGAGAGCATATTCACTTATGTAAAGGCAGGCCATGAGAATGGCCTGTTTTCTGTAGGTCACCTGTGCTGAGGTGGCTTGAAGGCCACAGAAGGGCCTGCCTGAGTTGCTGGGGCTTTCTGGTATCCTGCAATAGGCACCTTCCATGTGTGTCTCTGATGCTTTCCGCTGTCATCATCCCAAGAGCTGTGATCCAGAAGGAACACATCTGACATCCCGTTTGCTCCTAGCCTCTTCTCCATAATTCTGTGGTGCAACTTGAAGAATCCCGAAATTTTAGGGCAGATCTAGATACCCAGGACTAACTGTATCCTCAAGTCGGCTCTCCCTATGGTTTGGAAATACAAGGCAAGACTCCAGCTCAGATGTGAAGCTAAGGAAGCTGGGCCTCCTATAAACACTAAGGCCCTTTTGTCCACTTCTCCCCTTTTCTTTGTTCCTAGTGGGGTTTCTGTCTGCGGCCATGAAGTCACTGAAGAGACTATCGCGATATAGTTCTATATAGAACTGGATTCTTTTTTAATTAGTCCTGGTCCTTATGAACTCCTTTTGTAGTGGGTATGATAATTGTTCACCTCTGTATGCTGTGTCCTCTGGGACTGTGAGAAGTACGGATTTGATAAGTCACAAAAACATTTCTTGCTGATATCTGAGGTCTTCATGTCACCTAGAAGGAGGACCCCTATCAGCCTCTAGTCTCTTTAGAGAAAAATTTCCAAGGCCAGACAAGTCTGACTGGCTGAGGGGGGCTCTGACTGGTTCAGGCCCAGGAAAGAAAGGCAAGAGAAACTACAGGGTCAGGAGATGGCCATGGGAGGGTGACGGTGTTCCAGAGCAAGGGCTGAAGGGATGCACGTGACAGGGAGTGCTAAGCACCTCCAGGCCCCAGGCCTCCTTCCTTTAAGAAGAGCCTATTAATAACCAGCTCCTGCTGTCTCTGGATGTCCCTGTCTCTGCTTCTTCCCCCATATTCCAAAGGAAGTCATAATTCTGACTTCCTCCCTCACCTATCAGGCCTTAGTGGAACGATATGTCTCTTTCTTTGTAATTCTGCTACAGCCTGTTAATAATCTTGACCCATTATCTCCTCCACTGAGGATGAATCACAGTCATTTCCCTTTGAGGCTCCATAACTGCTGCTCTGCCTCTTCCATCATCCTTCCCGTGCGAAGGACCAGGCTTTCAGAGATATTTTTAAAAATATACTGGTCACCATCTTCACTCCATATTCCATACTAGCTCCAGCAGTATTGGTATCACAGAGGACTACACATCATTTTCGTCCTGTGTCCTTGCGGGCTGCAATCTTTGCTTTCAGCTTTGCATAGCATTAACCATAGACCCAGCTGTTATCTGTAAGCACGTTTGAAGTCTCTTCGTACTCCTGCCTTGACTGTGGCTGATGGGATTATGGATCTCCTTGGAAACAGGTCCCATAGCATTAGCCATTAACATCACTACCTCCTTTTCAGCATCCCCTAGCCAATAGGAGCAGATCACAGGAGATGGACAAGCCAAGAGGGTGGCTAAAAGATGTTTTTCTGTAAGACCAGAACACTGGTCTCACACTGAACTATTATAAGGTTTCCTAGTTGACATCTGCTCTGTGCTGTCCACAGAGTCAAGTCCCTGCCACAAGGATACAAAGCCTCCAGGCCACTGTTCAGTCTGGTAGTCTAGGACTCAGAGAGGGAGAGCATGTTCTACAGGTCGCATAGTAGTATAACTGGCCCCTTAAAAAAGAAATGAGGAACAATTTACAATGGGGGTAGAGAAGGAATCATTCAAAGGCAATTGAGTGAAGAGATGGATGGAACATTCCCTTGAGTCACACGAGTAGAAAGAATCGAAAGGGAAATAAAACCATGAAACACTTTTCATGTAGTAGACAGGAACGAGTCCCAATTTCTTTAACATCTGAAATGTGTTAAATCAGTCTGAATAAAACCGACATTATGGAGAATAGGATATTTATTCATAGAGATTAATTTATTTGTTCCAGTTAAATAAAGACACATTCAAGTTGGAAAAAAAAAGTATGTATGATACAAATTGGACATTTTGTGCACACACACACACAAATACGGACACACTCACACTCACATACTCACAACTGGGAGTGGTGACTCACATCTATGGATCTCATATAATCTTAGCACTTAGAAGGTTGGGGATGACAATCAAGGCTAGCCAAGGTACTTGGTGAGCCCTTGTCCCATGAGAAAGCAAAAAGAAGTGTCATAGATACACAGGAACAAAACTGTGAAAACAGAAGGTCTAGCCTCCAGACCTCTTTCACTAGCTCTAAATGGGTATATGGTTGTTGGTACTTTTCTGGCAACCTCTGATTTTCTGACTTTGTTTTAACTCAGGCTAGTTGTCACTGCAGAAAGCAGGGAACTTCTTTAATACTCATTCCAAGTGCTCAGGAGCTGTAGTTTGCTTTGCAATGTATGTAAGGGCTGGCATTACAATGCCCTGCTTACATGTTTGTCTGGTAGGTGTGGATTCCTTAACCTATATAATAGTAATATTTGAATCTCCCTTTCAATGCAAGCACACCTTTCTGCAACAATAAAATCTTGCTTTAGGAACTAGAATGGCATTACTGGGAAGAGACCGGTTGGGGGTAGGCAAATACCACCAGGATTGTTTTTCTGGTACTATTTCCTTATCTTGGAATGGCATAAGTTTAGTGGTTGACTTTTCAAATACTTCAGTTGCATATTTGACAGTCAAGCTAATTTGTCTTATAAGGGGGATTAGGTCAAACATCTACATTAAATTTTCATTACTGACAGATTCAGGCCATTTGTCAGTTTCTCCCACACGTGGGAGCACATTAAGACATTTGAGTCTCGAGAAAAACAGCATGCTCACGAATGCTCATGTATTCAAGAGAAAACACATCCTTAATTTAAACATTTAATACTTTTCTCAAACTAATTTTCATTGGATGAATTAACTTTATTGTGCTTAATTTAAATGGGTAGCATAATAAAATATTAATGGTTTTACTATTCAAAACAATCCTTTGCTGTGACTTGGAAGGGAAGGAGTACTGTTTAATCTCTAGGAAGGAGGCTTCCCAGAAAGAATGAAGCAAGGCTTGGTGAAAATGCTCAAAAGTTATCAGTATTGATGCACCTCCTTGGACGTGCTTGCTGGCCATACTCCTGAGCAGCTTCCCTGTCCCATACCCTTCTGACTAAAAACTAATTTACTGTGACATCTTCAATTTAGCACACGTGGCAAGTCTTGTTCATACATGACTGTCATCTAGCCATGCTGTTGAAGCTCCTGCCCATTCAAAATGCTACCCACTTAGATATCAGATGCCTATTAGCTGCATGGACATGAAGTATTGCCAGCAGTGCATGACAGCTCTCGCACACTAAATTGTGAGATCTCAGATCCTCTCTTCATCCCTTCTGCATCCACTGTTCTACTTTAATGTTCCTTCAGCTGCTTCTTTTGTGATCTTGCCTTAGGCTCTGAAGGAATTCTGTGTAACCCTCCCATCTCTCCTGGTCTTCAGGCGCTTGCTGATCTTCAAAGTCTATCCACTTAAATGTCCTCCCCTAGATTGGGACCCCTGGAGGGATGCAAAGCTCACTTTAGTCACTGGACACTGCCCAGCAGACACTATTGAGCATGGCTGACTCCTCAGCTCTGCTGCACTGCAGGGAGCTTCACAGATGCTTACCTTCAACTTTATCAGCTCCAAAGGAAATGGTAGATGACTGGCTTTCATCTGTTGATTTAAGGAAGTGAGCCCAAGACTTTGGAGACTTGTAAGTTCCAGCATCATTTTGAACAAAACTGAATTTCTGGACTTCATTATTTAAAAAAAAAAACAAACTGTACAAAACACCGTGATAAGGAATGGGGGGGGGGGGCTATGATTTATGGCTCTCTGTGTAGAGGAGATTTAATTCTGCCTTCTGCTCAATGGCCTATCCATTGTGTGAGCAAAGTCAATACCAATAATGAAATGTAGACTGAAGGGCTAAATCAATTCCATAAAACGCAATAGAAAGACTAGAGGACTGAGTAAATTTGCAAAGGCTAGTACCTGCCAGATTAGTGTTTGGACAACAGGTAATTACAAAAATCAATACCTGGATATGAAAACATGACAGGCAGCCATCCATCACAAAGGGAGAAATAATTACTAACAGCCTGGATTCTAAACAAGGAAGAGAAGACAAAGCAAGCCTGTGTAGAATTCTTATCAGAGGTTGCACATTTGTGTATGCACATGTTCGTCCACATGCGAATACCCCCGTGTGAGTGGAGAAGGGGGCCGGCTCCACTTCACGTTCTCAGCTCAGTTGAAGTCTTGCCCTCAGTCCTATACCGCCCTAGTGTGTTCCTTCTCATCCGGCTCCTGGGAACCAGAGGATATTCATCATGGGGACTAGGAGTCAAGGGTGGGAGGACCAGTGGAAAGGAGGAGTTCCACTGATAATATGAACTATCCTTCAAGTACAAGCTGTTCGAGAAAATTCCAAACGCTAAGAGGTAATAGAGGCAGCTCAATGACACAGCAAAACAAGGAATATATGTGCACATGTGCACACACACACAGACATACAGACTTGCTCAGACTTCCATATACTCATGCACATACTGACATACTCAAACATACACAAGAATATTATTCATACTTACACGGAGATAGATATAAACACATATACACAGACATACTCAAGCCTACAAATATACTTACAAGCACACTAGCATATAACACAAATACACTATAACACACACATACACGTTCTCAAACACATTCTGATATGTACGTGCACTCCTAAGCTAAAGTTGTAACTTAATCTCTTGTGTTCCTAGCCATAGAACAGGGGGTGAAGTGGGTTTACTCACTAAGCCATCTGCACAAATCAAGTCAATCCGTTCCCCCCCCCCCCACGGTTTCAGCAGCATTAGTTTTTCCATGCACACATTTCTGCTTTCGTGTTTCCCCTTTAAATTTTCTTTATATTAAAACTTAATTACATCAATTCGCTGCTTCCCATCCCTTTGCTATTTTAAAGATAAGCTGAGAGGTTCCAGGAGAGAATAGCTTCTGTTCCAGATGACAGGCCTGGCTGCTGGCATGGGAAGCTTTTTCTATCTGATATGATAGACGTGTTGGTTACCCTTCACTGCACACCCTTTGTCCGCCACAGGGCACAGAGGATAATTCTGATACAGCTACAAGTAAGTCTGAGGTCTGCTGTAGGGTTGCATGGTAGCCCACAGGCCTTGAGGCCAGTCCACAGAGCATGTGTGCAAGCTAGTGAGACAAGCAAGTGTAGATTTCCCTGGGCCATGGTGCCTGCGCAGCCTGATTGGATCGCTTCCTTTTCTGAAAGCTTAAAAGCTGTCACTTCTCTCTGTCCCTTCTGTCCCTCATCCAAACAACTTAATAGAAAGCACAGACATCTCCCCTTTCGTCACCAGCAGGAGATTTGAACCACAGGAGGCCCAGTCTGTAGGTAAGAACCCACTGCCCAACCATTCACAGTACTAAGCCAGTGTCCTTTCTACAGCTCTTGCAAGCCATTCATGGACTAGGCGAGAGCCACTCTGTTCATTCCTGAGAGTCTTGGCATGTGAGCAACATGCCTTGAGACACATTCCTGTGTGTGAATGACATCATCAATCTCAATACCAGCACTGGATTGGGAGCAGAAACCCAGCCGGCTTGGGACTGACACGCCATGTGCTCCTGAATCAGCACTTTTACCAACAACAGAATGAGAGACTTTCCTGACCTTGAAACGCAAAAGCTCTACATCTCAGAACATTGTCAGTATGTGGTCCATGATCAGAAGCCCACCCTTCACTTTGCACAATGGTTGGGTATGGAGGAACTATCAAAGCAGGAATCCTAAGATGATATCTGTCATATAACTTTAATGTGATTTAGGTCATCTCTTGTTGACACTTTATTTACATTTCAAATGATTCCCCCTTTCCAGGTCTCCCCTTTGGAAACTCCCCTCTCCCTGCCTCTATGAGGGTGCTTACCCACCCACCCACCCACTCCCGTCTTCCCTCCCTGGCATTCCCCTATACTGGGGTATCTAAATTCTCAGGTCCAAGGCCTCCCCTCCCCCCTGATGACCAACAAGGCCCTCCTGTACCATCTTAATAGTATAGGCACATCTATACATTTTAAATTGACCATTGATGGTCAGTATATTTCCTTGTCTATACTTTGTCTATCTCAGCATCTGAGGTCAGGTAATTATGTGCTATGTGTAGCTGCCCCGTGCATTACAGGAAGGTCTATGGTATTCCTAGTCTTTCCCCTCTGGGGACAAGTTCCATCAGGACATACGACATCCCTCTCCAATTGTGACAGTTCAAAAAGTCTCTAGCCACCAACCTAACTGAAGGACCAAATCAGATGGCTGAAAACTACAAACAAATGCGTTTTTTTTTTTTTTTAACCAATGATAGGCACGAACAGACTTCTTAAACAAAAATCTGCCAGCCGACATACTTCCGAAGGCAAGCAAGACAAAAAATCCAAACTAAACTGCAATGGCATCCTCAAATCTTTTTCTTCCACTGTTAAGCCAATCTGGACTCATACTTAAAGTCGCTAACATGTTACAGAGATGACTCATTACAGTTTATAAAATATTTTGAAAATTTGATTACTCAGCTGCTTGCCTGCGAATGTCTATCCTTTATCCGAGAAAAAAAAAAAAAAAAAAAAGAAAGAAATTCGAGCTAGCTGCAATGATCATGGTAATCCTCCAGAAATAAAATATACTACAATGTACTATATACCTCAGGGCATTCCAAAAACATGGAGCATTTTTAACAAGCATTTACGCGATGGACACAGACAACAGTCTCTTTAATGGATCACACATATCCACACTATCTCCACTGTGCTTTTGAAAATGTCTCAGAATGGTTCGTTGTGTGGTAAAGCCTACAGTGATCATCCTCCTAACAAGTTCTCAAAGAGAGATGGGCCATTGTGAATCCTGAGTATAATTTGAGGAGGTAACAATTGATGTCTTGCACTTTTTTCCGTCTTGGGAGACAGATTATTTCCAAAGACAGAATTAGGAAAAGGAAGACAAATCACAGCAGCACGAGGCACTGAAAACTCCACTTCTCAGCTCCTCTAAGGACAGACATGCCTGGTCCTGTGTCCTGAGTGTTCAGACAGGAGAGGACAAGTACACACAAATGTACAATTACACGAAAAGTGCTGTGCCTCCGTCTCAGTGATGAACCTACAAGTTGACCACGGAAGTCTGTGATTTTCATTTTCCTGTAATTTGGTTGCCAGGCATGACTCTGAACATGCCTGAGTGCTTCTGGACCCAACACCATTCACTTGATGACGCCAGGCATGACTCTGAACA
>JADRCH010000212.1:1240916-1291252 GCA_019843965.1 Rhynchomys soricoides | reverse complement strand
AAGAAAGAAAGAAAGAAAGAAAGAAAGAAAGAAAGAAAGAAAGAAAGGGAAAGGAAAGGAAAGGAAAGGAAAGGAAAGGAAAGGAAAGAAAAGAAAAGAAAAGAAAAGAAAAGAAAAGAAAAGAAGGAAATGCCACCTAGATACGTACCACCCTAAAGCTGTCTACATCCACTCAAGTATTATTCTGGGGCTAAAGTTATGCTCCAAGCCCTCTGCACATCATAGCAAAACTACAGCTTTTATAAAGGAAGGAACTGGAACGACTTGAGTTGCTTGGTCACTGAGAAGCCATACTGCTCCAATAAAATGTCTTTCTCCTTGATATATCTTGAAATGCTGCGGTGAGTCTGATACTTCAGTGTAGCTACTAAAGGGTGATTGATTCATAGATCACATTATTTCAGCTTGAGACACAGTAAGACTAAGTGTTAGTGGTGCTCAGCTGCTGGGACAGGATAGCAGAACAGTCCCTGCTTAAGGAAGTCTGTAGCCTGGTGCTTATGACCAAAGCAAGCAAGCAAGCAAGCAAGCAAGCAAGCAAGCAAGCAAGCACCCAAGAAAAACAGACACTGAAATGCATCCATCTAATCTCAATTGGGCTTGGCCCCTCAAGGAAGCCAAGGAAGGCATAGATTCCTTCTGGTATTCATCCTTCATATGAGAAGGACATGGCGGTCGCCAAGTCAGCATGCACAATTCCTTCTCGTTCCTGGCATCAAATGCAGGGGCTTTTTCCACGGCATTTTCTGTGATCCAATCCTAATGCTTTTTATTATAAATCTTGAACTTACGTCCTTACCCAATGTCTAGATTTTTCTAAACATACTATAAGAAGAATATTTTCTCCCTTCAGTTTGAATCAAATAAGCAACAACAGATGCCTGTCAATGCGGTGTGTATGGATGGTGTGCTGTCGAGTATTATCTTGGAGGAGTCCATGGCTGGGCAAGGGAATATATATGCAGACTTCTTGTCAAGCTATAAGAACAATCATAAATAAGGTTCATTTTAAAAAGCATAGTGTACACTTATCTTATGCTTTTCCTTGTTAATAAGTTTCTAGCTATGCCTTAGGAATATCTTAGGTGTGTGCCTAACTCTTAGCAGAATGGTTCTGATAAATTTGAAAATTAAGTAAAAGTTTGCAATGAGTTTGGAGGGCACTTTTGGTACTGTTGTCACAGTAGTTACAACTTACGACAAGCAGTGACACCCAAGCAGATGAAGGAGGTTTCCCGGCAGGGAAAAGGAAAACTGGCAGATAAATACAGGCTTACGTATTCAAATCATCAATGAGGATGTTATATCTGTCATTGTTCTCAATAATTCAGATGGAAGCTTTTCACCCATGAGAATGACATAGCTTTCAGCTCACCTTCTAAGCCCAGTGTGAAACTCCTCGGAGCAAGCATGGTGGCTCTTTAGGGACCTTGTCTGAGGTAACTGCTACACAGGCTGACTTGTGGAACTCTGTGCTTCATTAGTGCGAAATGACTGAATAAAGAGCGGAGCAAACTCCAGGTGCTTTTGACCTGGTGGCACTAAGTAGCTCCTAAACATGACCAGATGACAGGGTCCTTGGTGGCTCTGTGCTTCATGCCAGTATGTCTGACTGAGAGTTTCATTTATTCAGCGGTTGGTCCCAACAACATAAGAATGACCAGTGTTCCACAAAGTTGAAAGTTTTGGGCACCAAACAACTGAAACCTTGAAGAGGTTGGACCGTCTTTCTTTCCTCCCTTCTACTGAAAGCAATTTATGTCCGTTTTTTGTTTTTGTTTGCTTGTTTGCTTTTTAGTCATAGAAACCTCTGAAAACTCAGGTTGCAAAGTGGTGACTTAATTAAAAAACAAAGACAACAGAAAAGTCATAATCAAAATCTGAACTGAGCTGATGAAGTTCGTGTGAGCATTCCTACATACTTAGTGTTGTTACAGTTTCTCAAAGTATTTAAAACAAACCACTGTCCTTTTGAAATTTTTGTGTGTCCCTGAGCAAGCTTAGCATTAGGAGCAGTGGGGACAAGGACAAGCCAAAGGTCCCGGTAAGGAAGGGCAGATCATTTGCATATGAATTCAAGTCAGTCTGGTAAAGTTTAATTTTAGTATTTAAATTAAATGACTCACCAGATAAGTCAGCTGAATGTAAATATTTGTCCATTGGGAGAAAATAGATTTCCATTCATTCTAAGAATTTTCTTCTGATTAGGTTTTGAAATATGCTATTCATGGTGGTGAAGGACATACATCATAGCATTTCTTAAGGAGTACAGAACCAGAAGCTAAGGCCATTTTAAGGTGGTCTCTGCACACTTGCCCCCAGGGTCTGTCCTTTTTCTCCCTCTTTTCTCGGGGTGCTGGGGCAGCACGGGTGGGGGGTGGGGGAGAGCTTGGTAACTGCGGGCTCCCTTTCCTAACAGTTCACCTAGTGTAGCACCTACATGGAGGTGCGCTCTCCACCACATCAGGCAAGGAGCCTTTAGTAACTCCCTGACTCCTTCCAACTATGTCAGGAAAATACCCAGGCACTAGAAGGACGGGGCCATTCCAGCCTGGACTGGTTTGGTATATGCAATAAGACAAACTTTGTCCTCTGGGTGAACTTTTAGGGGAAAACTCCTATTTAACATTTTTGGCTACATGTGACTGACCGTGGATATGATTAAAGTGAGATGCACCAAGGGAAGAAAAGCTTCCATGATTCAAACCTGTCAATCAAGGCAGAAAACCACCTCCTTCGCAATCAGCTCCTTGTCTTGCTAGATCCATAAAGGAACTGCCAAACAGTAACTCGCTGCTCTTGTCACTCTAGCTCAAGGGACCTTAGGCTCCTCTGCAGTATGTACTGTGTTGTCTCCTTAAATACAACTTCTTGCTGTTTGCGATTTATGTGCATGGTCCTAGTTCTTTGACTCAGATGCCAAGAACCTGGAAACACCAGACAGAGACCCCTGGTAACCAAATAATGCAAGAATCATGCAATGTTCACGGCAAAGCACCACTTTAGTGGCAGCTGTCAGCGAAAACACTTCTTTGATTACATACAACATGCTCTGCACAGTATAAAATTGGACTTAACATCTTCAATCTCATATTTGCTCTGAAGGGCTTTCTTCCATTCCTTGCCCTTTCTCCAGGGCCTTTATTGGGCTGCAATGAACTTAGATTGTAGAGAGAGAAATCACAGGAGAGAGAGCTGAGAGCCAGAGAAAGCAAACAAATTCGAGGCGAGCAAGCTCTGCTCTGGCGTCAAGGTAACAAGCAATTCCACTTGGATTTGACTGCACTAGAGTGCTAAGAAAATGGGAAACACATACTTCTCTCTCTACCACCCGAAACACAATTATTAGCTAATTATTGGATGTATTATGTGCTGATTGCTGCATCACTTTCCAGTAAGCAGTGATGTACTTTCCTTCCACACAGACAGAAATCACCTTAGTAAGAAGTAACATGTATTGGGCACGCACTGTGCAGCTGGGCACTGCATTGATGCCTTGCCTATGAATGTGCACCCCATCTCCAACAGGACGCCACAGTAATTCTCCTACATGGATGCAGCCACTGGGGTCTAGAGCCACACAGCGATTTCCCCAAAGCCCATAATCAGGTGATTCTTGTGCCTGTGGTCACAACCAAGATGTCCACTGTCTCATTAAACTTTTTAAAAATTATTTTACGAGTTAGGTACAAGAATAAATTTGTACCATTCAAAATTCCATTAGGATCAGGAAAAAATATTGAATTTAGTGCATGCACAAGGTATACTGTAATTTTAGATCTAGTCTTGTAATTAAAATACATCTATTAGTCACTCATATGGTACCATTTTCTGTTACCAACTTTTATGCTTTCCCAAGGGTCCAGGACCATGACAGAGCCTGCACAGCTTGCTTGCTTCCCATTTATGATCTGGTCTCAATTCCACAGAGAGCCTACTTCTCCAGATTCCTTCCTAATTTATGTTCTTCATGTCTCTGGCATTTCTTAGCCATCTGTCATTCATTTAATGAATCGCCATGCTGGTCAAATAAAATGGACTGCCTACATATCTGGGCTATTTGTCAGTCAGTAGGGAAAATACTTTCCTCCAAGTAAAATACTTTCACCTTAGTATGTAACTCTTAGTTTTTAACATTTAAAGTCTTCTAAAAGGGATTTTTTCCAGGCAAATAAGAATCTGCTGAATGAGGTTTAAAGCTTACATTTTTCTTTAACCATAATGAAATATACAATACGTATGAAGTCTCAATACTTACTTATTTATCTGGTGTAATATGTTACTTTGCCCTAGAATTTTTTTTATTAAAATCTATTATTAGAGTTTAGATAGAGTTGACATTTAGAAGATGATGACTGTCTAGTCATCAAATCCAGTATTGTGATGTAGCTGCTCAATAAATTAGTAGTCAATTTGGTATTCTTCCTGAACTTCTGTGAGTTTGTTGCTTTTGATGTTTCTGTCCATTCGGGAAGACCTTGAACACCAGGGAGCGTGGCTGACATGTTCCGAGTTGAAAATGGACCCCAGAGTTCACGAGTCTGCATTTAGCCTTCCTGGACCCAACCCTCGGCTCCATGCACAAAGCCAACCCCACAGCAGCTGAGGGTCTTAAACTTGGTAAAAGACACTGCATTGCTTCATATATATAGTGAAGCAATCTAATCCTAAGAAACTCAGAGATCCTTGCTCCTGTGGCACATAAGAGACCTGAACACTCCTCATTCCTCTGTTGTCCTTTGACAAGTGTTTTGACTCCATCTGTCAAGCATCAGAGGTACAGACTGGGCTGAGGCAAGAGGAAAAGAATAGGTTCCACTAGGCCAGAGGAAAGGTGCATTTCCTAGACTTAAGAGAACCCCTAAACTCATTCAACCACATTGGAGGTAAAAGTTTCTTTTTTTTGCCAGGGCAAAGGAAAAGTCTATATAGGAAGAGTCAATTACGGCTGTAATCTGCATATGAAAGTACTTGTGTTTTATTAAAATATAATGTACATTTTGTTGGCCTAGGATCTAAACACAAAGGGATTGGACCCACATCATCAGCTCTGGCAGTGAGTGCCTTTACCCACTGAGCCATCATGGTGGCCATGTTCTTACTGTTCTATTTTAAGCACGCCAGAGTTGAACAGTTAATGGTGCATTTTAAGACACACTCTGTTCTCCATCTGTCACACTCTTGTTATCTGTAATTTTTTTCTAAATATCCCTTGACCTATTTATGTTCAAGTCTTTGAATATTTGAGATTTCAAGTTTACTGTTTATTGTGTAAGTTAATCCTTCCTTTGTAGTTAAATCAAAGGGAGATAGCTTATATTAAGAAGACAAGGGGACAGGGGAGACCAAAATCTTACTTCAAGTAACTATTCTGCTTTTCTTTTATTAACCTGACAGTTGTGGTCCTTGTGGTGGGCTAGAAAGGAGGACTCTTCTGCCTCTAGGTCTACTTGCTGTGACAGCCACACCCCAACCTATTTCTAGGCATCCTTTTCAAAGAACAGACAGTACACAGTAGCCAAGCAAAACTTCAAGCAGCGAAATGTATGTCACAGATGCATGCTGGAATCCTAGCATGTTTATGTTCATTTAACAGGTAGGAAAGCTTCACCTTTTATTTGATTTTGAAAAACAATTAAAAAGAACTATCTTAGAATTAAAATTCAGGATTCTGTTACATAAAATTCAAGCACATCTGTTTTCTCTTTTTCTTTGAAATGCAAAACTTAGGACATTGTTATCACCATAAAAAGACAAAGAAATGGTGAGACGATAGGGTTATCCCGAAGCAACACACAATTCAAAGGACTATTACTTCAGTAACAGTTGGATAATTACTGGAATAAAAGGAAGGTTTGTAACTTCTAACACACAGTCAAAGGGCTATAAACTCACTTTCCATATTCCCCAGGCCTCAATGCTTCGGAAATTTGAATACTTTTCTAATGAGCTTTTATTCCAAGCTGTGTCTCCTTCCATTGATCCTGCATAGCATGGCCACTGCAGGCTTCTTAAGATGAGTACCAGTATCTCACTGACCTTCCAGCAGCCATGGCCTGTGCCCTGTCACCTCAGAGCTTTACTCCAGGGTGGCTTCACATTCTAGAAGTTCTTTGCCAATGATAAACAAATTGATACTATCCATATGGTGAGCTGACAGGATTCAAATGCCACCTATAAGTCAGGCTTACTCTGAGGAAAACACTTCCTGGTTCTTGACATCATGGAAGCTTCCCTGGCCTTTCCTGTGGAAATAGGATACCAATCCTAGTTCTTCCAATATTGATGCTTTAGGCTTACTGTGTAATCATGTAGTAATGTTCCCTCTGCATGTTCTCAGAACTTAACCTCTGTGTTTTCGAAGTTCAACATGTACGTATCTGATGGGCAACTAATTCCCAGGAGACTAAAAATAATGGGGTGACGAATGACATCTGACATGTTTTATGTGGCTACTGATCAGATGCTCACTGTCTCCTGTATCCTGTCCTTGGGACCCCAGTCATCCCACAAACATGGATTGCCAATAAGAACTAGTGAATATTAAAAGGTGATTTCCCATCCCCAGAAGCAAGGGTTCTTGGCAACTCTGACTGAATGGCATCATGTAAGACAGGGTTTCTTAGACTTAGCACTACGTAAATTTGGATCAGATACTTCAACGATGGAAACAAGAGGCCACCCTGCATTGTAACATGCTAAGCAGTATCCTTGACTTCTATCAAGTAGGTACCCAATAGCATATAATCCACTTACATTGTAACAGCTAAAATGTTTGTAGCTATTGAGAAATAATTTGTGGAGGGGGAGGGTGTCATACCTGGTTAAGAAGCACAACCATGAAGTAGCTTTCCAAAGTGGGCAGAGACAGGCCCAACACACTCATCACTCTCAGCCATACTTTACAATCAATGTTAAGTACTTATCTCTTGATAGTAGTACTGCCAATGGCAAAGCAAGTTTTGTGGACTAGAGCTCAGTGAGTTTGGAACCACAACTAGGAGGGCAGAAGGAAAAGCAGGAAAAAGGTACAGTAATGGTGTCTTGTTACTATTGGTTCATGCAACCTAAGTGACTGACTAGCCATGGCATGACAGAAACAGCACACAAGGATGCTGTAGGTGTAGGGAAATTTCTAGAGCTCATCAGCCACCTCAACAGCAACCTAATGGCCGAGGGTCTTCTTAGTGTCCACAAATACAGTTGAGTCAATGACTAAGTCACCATTCTACTCTGTCTCCTTCCAGAGAATTCTGCAGTGTGCACACATATGTGTAAGCCAAGACACCCAAGAGTTATCGAGCACCTTAACATTGCTACAGCTCTCTTATCACCAGTCAGGCCTTCTTCGGTCAGGGATTGAGGTGGTGTAGGGTTTCCTAATGTCATAATCAGGTGTAAATAATGCTCCTCAAATGCTCTGGTGTCTCAGGCAAATTTAAATATGTCTGAAAACCAGGCCCTTTCAGTATGGCATTCATGAAGACAGCTGTCTGGAGCTAGGCTGGCACCTTAGGATTAATGTATTTCTTCTAACAAACCCAGATGTGAGAGGAGCATAAATACCTTCCTATTGGGGAGCCTAGCAGTACTTCAACAGTGACAATGTCTTCCACTGAGATGTGGCTAGAATTAGGGGTGAAACTCTGCCAGGCTGAGAGCACTTAGCGGGGCAGGCTAAACCCCACTTTGCTCTCCCCAGAAGCACGATGTCTTCCGTCTGGTAACCTCCAATCCTTTAAAACATCTACTCATCAACACCGCAACTGCTCTCTGCAAGCATTTGCTCTGGTATAGTTGGTGCAAGCTGAGAAAGAAAGAGACATCCAGGTTCCATTCAATAAGAAGGAATTCATGCCTGGAACTGTAAACAGCCAACTCAAGGGAAATGACCTCTAGAGGAGGACTTACTCCCTCTACTCTCCTGACCAGTGCCACAGATAAGTGCAGCTTTATCTGTCATTAAAGCAGCTTCTTAAGGGCAGCTGGGAAGAAAAGCTAAGTCATAGCAGTGGATGCATCTGGGAAGTAGAGTGTTAAGCAAGGAGACCCAAACATAGACAAATAACAGACATAGTTGACAAAAAATAACTGGGACTGGGCAGAAAGGCACATGGCATACTAAAGAGGAAGAATCTGGGGAGGTTACAGGGTAGAGGGCATTGAAGAGGGTCTGCAGGTGGGTCAGACCCACAGTATGACACATAACAGTATGACATCTGACATAATGGTATGAGATAATAACGCTGGTTCAGAAAAATTAAATTACTAATTGCTATAGGGAGTCTTAGCCCATCTCTAAGAAGATGGGCCTAGGCTATACCGTAAAGGCAACTGAGCAAGGCAGAGGAAGGAAGACCAAAAGCAATGTTCTTTTCTGCTTTAATCCCTGCTCTCACTTCTCCTGATGATGGACTAACCTGTAAGCTTTCTTCCTCACTCGTTTTTGGTCAGTGTTTATCACAACAGCAGAAAAGAAACTTGAACACTAGCCATAGTCATCTCACTACCTCTTCATGAAACTACCTACATGAGCACTTCCCTAAGCCTTGCCATTCAAGGAATGAAGGGAGGCTATCAGTCATCTTTCTTTTAAGCCACTAAGTTTTGGGGTAGTTTATCATGGGCAACACACAAGCAGGACTCAGGAATGGCTACTGCTAGTTTGTTCCCAAACCCCAATTTTTTTTCATTTGTTGCCACCCAACGTTCTATTCTAAGGACGTGATGGAAGCTATCCAACACAGGGAGGCAATGTGCCCACACAGTTACTTAAATATGTTACAGTCCTTTTCATCAGACAAGAATAAAATGTCTCCCAAGAGCTTCTTTAGACTACCGCTTTGTTGTTGAAGACTCCTCAATGATAGTGTTGAACAGATGTTGCCCACCTGCACTAAGACTGTGATCAAAGGAAGCAATTTGTTCATGCCCAGTTACTAGTATTTTAAAAGGGATGAGTGTGGGAATGGAGGTACTGTTCAGTCATTAAGAGCACTGGCTATTCTTCCAGAAGACCCTGGTTTGGTTCCTAGCACCTACATAGCAGCTCCCAGCTGTCTGTAATGCTAGTTCAAAGGGATCTTACTTTTTCTCTCTGGCTTCCATGGACACCAGGCAGGTATGTGTTATACAGATATATGAGCAGGTAAAATACCTAAACATATAAAACAAAAATTTTTAAAAAGTGGAAGGATATTTTTAACACACTTAGAAATTATAACAAAACGGAAATATTGATTTCCTCATCAATATCGGAAATATTAATGGCCTCATCACCCCTATGGAGTTCTGCAAGTGGTGGGCAAAATAGTAGGTGGGGATGTCTTGTGACATCTACAGTGGCTTTTCCTTGAATGGTATGTGCATGCCTCCTAGCCACAGCTTTGACATAATGCAGGTAGGAGAGAGCAATGAGCAAGCTCGGGGAACGAGAAGAACGGAAGGAGAGAGACAAATGTATTTCAATAGGAAACAAAAATTCTCTCAGAAAGGTTAAAGCACAAAAGGACATTCGTTATGATTATCTCTCTGGAAGAACCCATTCATACTAGATAATAATATAAAAAGAGTCAAGCTGGTAAAGATGGATCATTTTTTTCAACAATCAGAGAAGTAATATAAAATTTAGTGTCCCTGGAATATTGATGAGTTAATGGGTAAAGAATTAATTCATACAAAGGTTACTAAATGAATTCTGACATATTTCTAATTTGAATGGGCCGAGAGAAGGCCTCTGAGTACTGTCATTGACTCACACAACTTGGAGTGGTGAGTCTGTTGTCAGGTCACATGACAATGTCAGGCACAGGGTTAACATTTTCAATATGGTAAAGAACTACAGTTATGTATAAGCTTGTATGCAATTTTTTAACAAAAAAGATTTTAATGTTTCTTCTTTAAGAAAAAAATTAAAATTATGGCCGTTCATAATGTAAATCTCAACACAAAGAAGGTAATTAAAATAACACCCTAATATCCTATATCTGACCACCATGGATTAAAATTGCATATCAACAACAGACTATTTAGAAATTTACGGAAATGGAATATATGACAATTGAATGAAGAATGGGTCAGACAGAAATTAAGAAATAAATGAAAGACTTTGAGTGTTTGGATGAAAATGAATATCTAAGTGTATGCCTTCCAATAAAGGTTGTTCTAAGAGGCATGTCCATAGCACATGTTCCCCACATAAAAGTTCCCCACATAAAAAAATGAAGAGATGTCATGCTGGCAATGTAACAGCATACCGGAGAACTCGGGAACACAAAGAAAGAAATCACATCCAAAGAAGTAGATAGCAAAGAAAACAAATCTAAATCTGGGCTGAAATCAATAAAATGAAAAAAGGAAAAACAATACAAAGAATCAATGAAACGAAGATGTTGGTTCTTTGAGAAAACCAACGAGATTAACAGACCCTTATCCAAATTAACTAAAATGAGGAGAAAGGATATACTACAATATTAAAATTAGAAAGGAAAAGGGGGCATAACAAGGCATACGTTAAAAACCTGTACGCCACTGAATTAAAAAACCTAAAGGAAATGGGTAACTATGTAAATAGACAGCACTTGCAAAAGTTAAATAAAGATCAGATACACAATTCAAGTCGACCTATAACACCTGGTGAAACAGAGGCAATAATTCTAACTCTCTCAGCCCAAATATGCCCAGGGCCAGGTGGTTTGAGCACAGAATTCTACCAGCCACCAAGCTTGTAGAGTAACCCAATCAGTATCTGATTTGACTTAAGGCCAACATCATAAGATGGAACATATACCTAACACTGCTTGGGTAGCCAAGAACCCAAGACTAGACAGCCTATGGACCTAGAGTAAACTCATATAAATAAATAATCAATAAATAAATCAGTAATAAAATGACTCCTAATGACTTTCTAATGTAATTATAGATCAGTGCCTTGCTCAGACACCATCAGAGACACTTCCTTCTACAACAGAAGGGAACAAACACAGAGACAGACATCACACAGAAAGTATGAGAGACCTTGGAACACTCAGTTTTGAAAGGGATGTCTTTGTCAAATATCTCTTCTCAGGGCTCGGAGAAGCCCAGAGAAGGAGGTGTCATGGCTGTAAGAACCACAAAAGATTGAGGAGACCAAGAGAACAAGACCCTCCAAATCAACAGGATCAGTTCACATGTGAACCGACGAAGACCAAGGCAGCATGTACAGGGTCTAAACCCCATGTGGCCCTAGAGCTTAGGAGAGAAGTGGACACATGCCCTCATCCCTAACCAAGAAGCAATCTCCAATTTGATAACACTTACAAATGAATATTTGGTTCCCTCTAAGGGAGTCTTACTGGGAAACAACTACTCCTAAGAGTAGGCTGCACGTCCAGCAGTAGATGGCTAACAAACTCAATGGCATTTTTGCAGGTTCCTTGTCTCACAATGTCATGTCAGAACTTTTCCTTTTCTGCCCTTCCTTTATCTGGTTGTTTTTATTTGCATTTCTTTTATTTATATATTTTTCTTCTCTCTTTTTTACCATTGGTATTTATTATGGTCCTTTGGTATTTATTATGGTTTCCAATTTTTTATGGACTTTCTGAGTATATGAATGGATGTCTGTTTTTTGTGCCTTCTCTTGGGGTATTTTCCATCTGTTTTGTCCAATTCCAATGTGTTAGTTTTGTTTTATCTTATTTTATTATCCTTTAGAAGCATTTTTTGAGAGACATGAAGGGGGTAGATCTGCATGGGAGGGGAGGCAAGCAGGAACTTGGAGAAATACAGGAAAGGAAAACTACAACATAATATACTATGTGAGAAACATACTTTCACTGAAAGGAAAAAAATGCTCCCTAATATGAGACAAAATGACACATTTCCAAGAGTTTGAAACTAGAATACTTGTCTCAAGTTTTTTTAATAAGGACTTGGGTTGCCTCTCCTTGTCTTGCTCCTAAAATTACAGGGAGTGTAGTTTCCAGGCTCCTTATATTCTGAGGTTTCCTTCTCCTAGAACCTGTTCTCAGAATACTATCTGTTATTTACTGCTGCTGATACTGTGTTTGGGACCTGTCAAGCTACCCAGTGTCACCCCGGTAGTTTGCAATTGAGACTGACAAATATCCAGTTATAGACTCCACTAGCTGAAGAGGCAGTTGGTTGTCTAGTAGGCAGAGTCATGGTGTTTTTACTTGACTTCTGTATCAGATTGGAAGGCACCTTTACCAAGCATCCTATGGTCTTGCTGAAGAAACCAAGGACGGTTTATTTCTCTAGCTGGTGGGACATTCTGAAGGCAAAGTGTCTCAGTTCTATTCTTTCTAATGGCTGAGAAGCAGTTTCTCATCATTGCAAAATTTGGATTTTCCAACCCACAACTTGATTTGGTCAGTGGGAAAGAAAGGGAGACCAAGGAATGTAACGGGTTTTGTAGTTGTAAATTAGATTCACAATTTCCTTATCATGTGAGTCAACTTGGGGTTCAAATAGCAGCCACTACACTATAAAACAGCGTGATGAGCACCTTTCTGAACAGTGTTGGGCATTATCCAAATTTGCACACACACTGAAACTGCTAAAATATAGCCACATGTCACTCATTTAACTCATAGTTCCTATGAACGATGTCAAGAGTGTTAAGAAAAGAATCTGGCCCAAGATGCAGTCACTCATGCTGAGGAGGTCCATCACTAAACTGAACTGAAGTTGATGTATACAATCTGGCCTGACAATCAGAGAGGCAACAGTTAATTCCCAAACAGGGCAGTTTACAATGAAACTGAACAACCATAGATTTTCGCAAGTACATAGAGAAAGGGGCCCAGCTGTCCTGAGCGAACAGCATGCGCGTAGATGGACTTCCAGCTTACCGCCACAGAAGGAAAATAACCCCATAGTGACCAGCACCAGTTTTATGTAATGCTGCCTCACTGGACGAGCCACTGCTGCCTTACGAAGACTGATCATTCTCCCAGCAGACCAACTTTCTGTTTTGTTAAGTGGATGCTGCCTGGCTCATAAATCAATACTAAAAGCCAATTATATCTTTGAAACCACTGTTGGTGAGATTTTTTTTGTTGTTGTTGTTGACATGAGTTTTACATTCACAGACTGAGCTCTGGATTAGCTTGATCCTTACAACTCCTTTCAATGACAGGCTTTTAAAAAACAGGCCCTGAGAAAAGACTTTTTTTGTCATAGGATCTTCAGAAGGACCTCCCAATGGTGATCATGCAAACAGAACATTCAGGAACAAAAGTCTGGTACCTACATGAGACAACTTTTACCTCAAATAGAAACTTATAGAAAACACAAGAACATGTGCAGGACAAGAGATTTCTTTTCCTTTAGCCAACCCATGCTCCTTTCCGGAAGCTTCTACTCTTATTTTCTATTGACCATCAGGGCATCCTTCAAACCACTTGGCTCTACCACTGACATCTAAAACCAACTAAGGTAGGTGATGGCTCTTTTTAAGACACATTTCAGTAGTTAATTTAGATTTATTTTAGCTACAGTGATAGAAGGAGCTATCATGGAGAAGAACACTAAATTGTATTTCATAAATGGAAAATTGTCAAGAAATGATAGCCCATTAGAAAACACGACTGGATAAAGAAAATATCTCAGATGTGTGCTGCAGGAATGGAGGGTGAGAGAGAAGAAAGAGGAAGAATAGACAAGAGATGTAGAAAGCCTGGCAGAGCAAAGGAGAACGGGAATGCTGTGGCAGAGCCCACTAAGATTCACTTTGACAGCTTCTCTACATCCCAACACAGGTCTTCAATGCATGCCCTCGTTTTTCATTGTGCCTCTCTCCACCCACAGTATTCCGACCTTATTGTGTCAGCACATGGTGTTCCTTCCTTGGCATGTGTTTGGATGACTTCCCCTTGTCTAACTCACTCCAGTCTGTACTCGTGTTTCTGTAAGAAACTGACACGGCTGTAGGGGAGTGGCCAGCTGTGGGGAATGGTCAGCTGTGGGGGCGCGGCCAGCTGTGGGGAGTGGCCAGCTGTGGGGGAGTGGTCAGCTGTGGGGAGTGGCCAGCTGTGGGGGCAAGGACAGCTGTGGGGGCAAGGACAGCTGTTGGGGAGTGGCCAGCTGTTGGGGAGTGGCTCAGGGGTGTGGATTATGGTCCTTTGCTCTGAATACCTCTTTCTATCTGCCCGTCTAAAATCACGTTCTCTCTCATTGTTTCTCACCCGCAGTCTCACCTTTACCTTCCAGTCAAGGAAACATAGATGCTTTTAGAAAGTGTGGCTAATGGGATTTTCATCAGGCCTTATTTTTCAGTAATGAGGCTACCTGACTGAAATACTTAGTTTGATCATTTGTTTTGATCTAACATGGAGTCTGAAACTTGTCATCGCTCTTCCGAACGACAGTTCCTCAGCACTCAGCTTGAATAGCATTACCCAGAAGGCCATGTAGCAATCTGAATCCCTGTAATTTGTGGATGTGACCCTATTTGGATAAAGGCACTTTGTAGATACATTAAGTTAATACACTGTTAATACAGTGTGACTGAGCTCTGATCTAGTGACTGGTACCTATCTCCTAAGAGGGGATTTGGGAGCCAGATCCCCTGAAGACAGGCAGATGAAGAAGGGCAATGTGAGTACAGGGTAGACATTACAGTGAAGCATCCATAGGCCAAGGAAAGCCAAGGCCCTCTGCCAAGGGAGCTGGAGGAGGCAGCTTCCTTGAACTGGAAGTGGGCTTCCTTGAACCTTTGGAGACAGAAGGACCACGCTGTCACCCTGGTTTCAGACATTGCCTTGAGAGTGTGAGACAAGAAGTCCTGTTGCTTCTACCAGCCATGGCAGTGTGCCTTAAGCAGCCCAGGGCCTAACATACTAGCCCAAGCGCCACAGCGCCACAACACAGATTCTCACCATCAAATCTGCTTAAATGACAGGCAAAGGCAATAAAAATCTAGTTTATAAAATATTTGCAAAGAGAAATGTTTTAACTTACATGCTACTCTGAGAACTTTAACACTATTTCATTGGATGCCCTCTTCACAATTGAGTTCTAAACAGGTAAATAAAACTGGATTTAATGAAATTATAATAATAGATATCTTTTTTGTTGTTGTTGTTGTTTTTCAAGACAGGGTTTCTCTGTGTAGCCCTGGCTGTCCTGGAACTCACTCTGTAGACCAGGCTGGCCTCGAACTCAGAAATCTGCCTGCCTCTGCCTCCCAAGTGCTGGAATTAAAGACATGCGCCACCACCGCCCAGCAATAATAGATATCTTTATAGATAACATACATTGACTATTTATAATGTGTCAGGTCCATGATGAAGACTTAATAACTATATTACAGATGCATATGTACATGCATAGGATTTACACATATGAAGAAGTCTTTTCCTCCTGGTTGAATAAGTATTTTAGGCTTTACCTGCACACAGTCTCTGTTACAGTTATTTAACTCTGCCCTTGTGGCAGAAAAGCAACCTCTGGAAGATGTTGCTTTATTAACACAAAGCCATGCAAATGGGCATGGCTTTGTGTTAATAAAACTTTATTGAAACAGGCATCAGGCAGGGCAGATTTAGCCAGTGTTTTGTAATTTGTTGACATAAGTCGAAACTGTCTGGCAAAGTTATATAGTGTTCACAGCGGAGGGAACTGAGATTGAAAAGCAAAACGTTCTTTTGTGAATTGATGCAGCTTACACACAACACTGGGCATCCGGCAGCTGAACTCATTGGTGTAGCCATTCAGTCATACGATCATCCAGGAAGGAGCAATTTCCCACTTTGATCAAAAGCACATTCGTTAACTAATGAACTTTCCAAAATACTTCTGATGCCTTTATTCCCCTCAGCAAAAGAGAAATGTAACGACTTGACAAAACAAAAAACAAGTCCAGGCTAACTTTTACTACATCAGAAAAGAAATTAGCGTAACTGTTCTAAAGAACTGGCGAACACAGCCAGAGAAGATCTACGGAGTTAGACATAGAGAGCTGATGGTTGATAGAGATTCAAAGACTTTACGTATGAGACCAGAAGAATAATGTAAGTGGGAGAATGGGAAAACAGCAATTGAACAGATCGCCCTCAAAAGACTAAACACAAATGGCCAACGAGTAGGTAGAACGTATCCGGCATCCTTAGTCATCAGAAAAAGCCATACTGGAATTTCAGTGAGGCTCCATCTTACTGGTCAGAATGGTTATCATCGGGAAGACAGACAACAGGAGACGCTGGTGGGAATGAGAGGAAAAGGGAATCTTTATACACGGTGGGGGAGACTGTGAGCCCAGCCACTGTGGAGGTCAGTATGGAGGTGTCTCAGAAAAACTAAATGAAGAAGGAGTATCTACCATGTTATACAGCTATGCCCCTCCTGGGGATACACACAGTGGAATCTAAGTCATCGCCCACATAGATGCACGCACATTCATGTTTACTGCCACCCTATTTATGATAGCCTGGTATCAGAATCAGTCTAGGTACCATCAACACATGGGGATGTGTGTGCACATTGGATAAAGGGAGCTGCATATGTACAGTGGAGAACCATCAACCCAAAAGAAGAACAGAATGATGCCATTTGCAGGAAAATGGTGAAACGGAAATGCTAACTCAGAAAACAAATATCACATGCTCATACATTCATATGTGGAATATAGGTCTCTCTCCCTCTCTGTCTCCCTCTCCCTCTCCCTTTGTCTTCTCCCCTCCACCTTGCACACACACGTTGAGTGGGGAGTGGGATGGCAGAGGCCAATGGGGGTAGATATGGTGACTACCTTGAAACGCATTAGTTTGTACAACAAATATAGTCTAAAATATATTAAAGAAATCAGTAAAAGCCTGGTATACATCCCCTGGCTTCCACTGGTCTTCAAGTTGTAGAAGCTAGTATAAGGATGTCATTAAAGCTCAGTGGCATCAGAAGAAAGGGACATGCTTTCCTATAAGGCCGTCTCTTCTTTCATTGGACAGTGGTAAACCTCGACCAGCACTATACTTGTGACAGCGCAAACCTTTTAGGCAGCTTGACTTGTTGGATCTGTTGCCTTCATAGAGGAATTCTCCAAAGTCCCTATCAGTATTTGACTGGATATCAGTCCTTCTCAGAAGACATGTAAACGTTACATTTTCTGATACTCCTTGCAAAATCCTTCAGCATTCTATGTATGCTAGTTTTTAAAGCTTCCTTTCGGTTAGCTGGTTCTGGGGTGGGGCTTTGATGGTGTCATCTTACTGGTAGGTTTCAGAAATCATTAACTGGCAGATATAAAATAGCTGATGCGCCCTTCACGTCAGCACAGCAGGCCACTAATGCCATTCCTGGAACTGGTAACTTTGCCACTTGGCTTCTATAGTCACATGTAAATAGGATTTGTTTCTCAGAGTACAGCTTCTGCTGAACATTTGAAGTTGTTGGGCCAATGGGTATTTTTCTCATTTCCATAATTATCAGAAATACACACAAAAGCATAAAGCCTAAAAAAATTAACTTCATAAAAATACTTAGAACATACAGTTGCAAGTTGCCACAGCATGTAACTACCTTATAGACTAGTAGAATTAAATGGGTTAACTAGTTACCAGTGACTATTTTTTGTGCCATATTGAAACTGTGGGTCCAAATGGATGGAGAACTCTCATTTCAGGGTTTCCCTGTACCTGGGCTTTACAGGCACCATTTGTCTGGGACCAAGCATCTTTAAAATATGGAGTAACTGATTACATCTCTGCCTCCCCTTTACCTTTCATAATTAGCTGCATACTATTAACTTAATGCACATTTATCTACAACAATTCAAGTCAGACTGTGAGAGAATCTTTCTAGTCTATAATTACACTCCAATGTAATTAGCATAATTTCCACCGCACATATTTAATAAAGAAGCTGCCATTACGGGTTGGCTTCCCATGTGGAAACTCTTCCAGGGAACACCAGGAGGAGACCAAGCCTCCTACTCTTAAGCTGCCATGGATAGACCAAGCAGATCTGACACTGCTTTCTGTGAATGATGAATGACGAGAGGAGGGAGGATGAGCTTCTCAGGGGGGCCAACAGAGTTCCCCTAACATGCCACTGTCTACCAAGGCACGTACAGTTAAGGACCTGCCCCTGATAGCTACAGTGGGGACTGGTGGACGGGGAACAGCATCACGAGATGCTGGGAACTGACTACCTCCATCTGCAAATGTATATGCTACAGCTTCGTTTGGCTGTGCCTATCCAGCATAGCCTTGAGTGCCTCAAATCCAGTCACCACTAGTGACCACTAGATGTCACCAGTCATTAACTGAGACACAGATAAAGAAGCACTTGAAGAGACTTCTACAAGCAACCAGCTCTCTTTTGTGCAGCCCCCTTGTGAGAGACTGATTAAATCCAACCTATTTGCTCAGACCTGAAATGTCAAATTCTCACCATGAAAATTTAAAAGACTGCATACATTTGGTAGGTGTGTGACTAGTTTGTCCTGATAATAAGAAAAACAACAACAACAACAACAACAACAACAACAAAAACCTGAGACCTAAACGTCTTATTTTCCATGAACATTCTGTAAAAGGACTTAACAAAACAGGGCTCACCCACCAGTGGGGACGTTTTAGCGAGATTCTTTCTTGTGTCTATGGATTTGATACTCAGAAAAAAACCAAGAGGCATTTTAATCTCATGGTGGTGAATGTGAAGTTGTGTACAAGAGAGAAGGAAGAAATCACCATGATGGGACAGAAAAACCCAGTCACTGCAAAGGAGTTAGAAGTGACTGAGCAATGGCTGCAAAGTCCCAGAAAATGCTGCTTTGAATGTCAGTATGGTCGCGATGGAAGGTGGGATGCACAGAAGGTGGATGAATTGGGTCTTTAAAGACATGGAGGGGCAGCTAAAGAGTGGGTCTCCTCTGTGTCCGGCATTTGCACTTCCAGATGTGTACTGAGAAGGTAAAGCGTTCAAATCCAGTACTGATGACCAATGCTCGTGTGGGAACATTTAGATGGAACACTGTGGCGAGTGTGTGCTAATGATCGTGTGCATATTCAGAGGAGCGTGCGCATTGTATGCAGGTGTCTGGGGAGGTTCAAGGTCAACCCCAAGTGTTGCTGCCCAGTGATGTTCACTTTCTTTTTGAGACAGGATCTCCTTTTCCCCTGGAACTCACCAGTCTGACTAGGGACAAAATCCCTTTACCAACAAAGCTATCTCCCAAGCCCTAACAATTATAATCATTAAAAGCAGGGTGAGTGAGTTAAGGAGTCAATTTTATCATGTTTCTATTTTCTTAACTTTTAAAATGGCCTAGAAAGCACATATAAAACGTTACATAAAAGGTGCTATAAAATGAAGACACATCGATATCATTATGATTTGTATTTTTTCCCTCACAGAAATACATTTCAACACTGAGAGACCATGAGCCTGTGAACACTTGCATTTGTGGCCTGTCCTGGGAATTATGGTTTTTTTATTTCCTTTAAATATCCAATTTCCATCACACTGAGTTGTGGATATTCTGACCCTTCTAAACATTTGTACTATTGCAAGTGCTTGCTAGTAACGTGCTCACAGGTCACGGGCGAGACATATATATATATATATATACTTGTATAGTAGGATTTTTCTGCATTACCTTTTTTCTTGAAGTTTGGACATCCAACTACTCATTTGTATGCCGAGACACACACACTCTCTTTCTCACTCACTCACACACACATATGTATATATACATACATATCTGCACAGGGTAAATATGTATCTAAAAATCAATATCTCTTGTTGGAAAGTGCTTCCAGAGTTCCTCTCTGAACTTCTTTGCAATCTCCTTATAGAATGACTCTTACAAGGAATAATCCCTGTACTCCCAGAGACCCAGGATACACAATCCATACGGCAGATACACTCAGGACCACATATCCATCCAGAACTCCATGTTATAAAACCATCTACTGATGAAAACATTTCAGACATGGAATCTTGAGCCATGTGACTGTGTTGATCCTGAGAATATTAGCCACGCAACAATTAATATCAAAAAGTTTTCCACTGGACCAAAATCAGAAAGTAAACTTCTGCAACGAAGTGGACTAAATTTCAACTCCGCCCTCAATTTTTGAGTCAACTTCCCATGAATATTAGGACATACTTCAATTAGTTCCTGTAGAGGCTTCCTCCAAATGGGGTCGTTTTTATTGTTTTTACTTTTATTTTGTTCATGAGCAGAAAGTGGGAGCACAGTAGGGTGTTTCTCTATTACATTTTTTTCCCTCAAAGTTCTGACATCCAGCTACTCACTTGTATGCCCAGAGACTCACACACTGAAGAGGTGTGCTATATAATGAATCTATAGTCACTATAAGTGCTGGAGAAATACACCACACAACATGTGACACAGGCTGTCAGATGATTGTATTTCTGTAAGGCCATTAAATACACCCAAGGAAAACAATCTGGTACAAAAGGGAACATAAACCTGGCATTCTAATGCTTAATCTCAAATTTTCTTATGCTTCTCCAATGTCACACTTCTGGTTAGATGGATTTTTACACGTCTGGGAAACAAAAGATAATGCAAAGCTCATGGAAAACACAGGATCCGGCTTCAGCACATGGCACCATTAGAAGCAACTTCAGGAAGGATCAAGCTCCTTTCTCCTTAAATGAGTAATCGGCACTGTGCTTCCGGGCTGTGTCTCTTAATACTTTCTTTGTGTGGCTTTATTGGATTATTGCAACCCAATCCTTATTCCTTATTATTGCAAAGAAAGCTTAAAACAGCAGATAAGAAACCTCCAATAATAACACTAGTAGACAAGAGCTAACCGAATAATAGCTGGTGTAAATACTATGTTTAGCCAAAACAATAAAACAAAAAATTTAATTAAATTGTATTAAGTAACATATTGATAATTACTATGCCTTAGCACTTGGCAATAAGATGTTAAAACATGTAAGATAAGAAAAGGAACAAGTTTTAGTATTCTAGCTTTGTGTTTTCAATATTTAAAAGGATAAGCTAAATGTGAAATATTAACCCTGTTGCTCAACTCACTTGCCCAATCTTAGGTTTGTTAATGTATAATTAAGTCAAAACCAATCATCTTGACGGGAGTAGTATACTGAAAGGTTCTATTTATTCAGTTCTAAATCATTTTTGAATTACCATTTGTGTTTAATAAAAGGTCCTTACTGCCTATGAATGAATTGAAGTCTACAGTCTGAAAAAAATAACATATACATGCTTACATGGATGTGTGTGTGAATACATGTTACCTGTGAGAGTGTGTATTGACCACTGTCTGAGACGTTGGGCAATGCTCTCTTTTAAAGAGGAAAGTTAGATTAAGAGGAAAAAGGTTATATGATTTTAATTAGTGATTTTTCTAAGTATTTGCCTTCCTTTCCTTCACATATTACATATTTCCAGAAAACAAACAGGATAAAAACAGCAGTGATAATGATAATGTTGCCTGCTTTAATCTAGAGCATAATCTCAATAATCCACCAGGGGCTTCATTACCATCAGATTTTATATTCTGATGAACAGAGAATATTGGATTTAGATGATACATGGAAAAGAATCATAGTATGTCTTTGAGAATCCAATATTATTTATAAAACTAGGTGTCATTAACAGATGGGTCCTCACCTAGGTATAGAGGAATCCAGCAACATAGTTGCTCTGGCAAAGAATAACATGCAAATATTTTCTAGGTCTATGTGTTTTGGCTGGAATGCAGACACCATGCCACACACCTTTAATCCCTTTGGCTGGATTACAGACACACCCTTAGTATATATCTTTAATCCCAAACAATGAAAGTAATGTTAGTTTACAGAAGGAAACAGCCATGTTTGAAAGTGATATTTAATTGGGGGCACACAAAATGATGGATCAAAGATTTGACACAATCAGTCAGAGATAAGATATGCTCAACTTTCACAAGAACAGAACAAGAAAGGGAGGAGACTTAAGCAGTTCAGAGAGAAAGGGGAGGAGGGGGTGAGGAGGAAGGGGGAGGGGGTAAAGAAGAGGAGGAGGGAAGAGGGAAAAAAGACAGTTTTGTTGTGTCAGTTTTACAGGGACAGATTGCAGGTGAAGACAGAATGAGCCAAAGAATAAGAAGGAGCCAGAAGATTAGAAAAGATAGCCAGAGTTAGTTTGAGGCCAAGCAAAGCGATTCAGTGAGAAGATGAGAAAAGCCAGTTTGAATCAGTCAGCTAGGAGAGGAGTTTGAACCAGAATAGCTCAGAAAGAGCTAGAAAGGGTAATCTTACTCAGAAGTAGACCTCAGGGATACCTAAGAGTAAAGGGAAAAAAATAGAACGAGGTGTGTGTTCTGAGACTTAGCCTAAGAGGACAACCATTTCTGCTGAGTAAATTCAAATTCGCTATACTCAGATACAATTCTTAGACTCTTGTCTTAATGTAAATTAGAATACCAAGTATTTTGGAATGTTGTAAAAATAATAATGTACTAAGTACAAAGAAGAATTCAGAAAACAACTGGAGCAAACAAGGGGTTGCTGTCTAAACAAATTACATAATTTCTCTATCTGATCACTTACCAATCGAGGCAATATACCACCATGGTCACCCATGTAATTCTTAACCTATTGATGGCACCCCACATTATCCGTTCTTTATCTAAATCTTAGAGACACTGCTCTGAGTATAGCATTTTTGTAAAGGCAAATGTCTGTGAGTCAATGCTTTGTATATATGTAGCATTGAGACCCATAAAGAAAGTCAATATTAAGACCATAGACACAACTTTTCCAAATTACCAAACCAACCATGTTTGTCATATGGTAGTATTTATAATAGGTTCTTTCCTGTTAAATCTTTTGATTTCTAGTAAAAGTCCTTTACACTAACTTGAGCACTCAGTATTGAATAGTCCTTACATTACCAGATCTCTAAACTTTATTTGTCTCAAGAGGATTCAAGTAAGTTCATATGAAAACATGGCAAGACACCTTATGTGATTTTTCTAAATCTAAGAGAAATCCTACAATTATACTCATGGATACATACCTTATGGGTACATTAAAAGAGGATTGGCTATTGGTCCACATTTAAGCCCCCTCCACTTTTTATATGGCTTGTAAACTAAAGAAAAATGGTGCAGGGTACTTCATACTTCAAGCTCCCAAGGCTTAGAGATCATTGTGGAGGAGGGGTCTGAAGATGATAAGACCCAGAGGTTAAGGAAGACACAGACAGAACTGAATATGACAGACAGAATATGATTGCCTGCACATGAGCAAGCCAGTCACTATTTTAGAATGGATAGGTGAAGACCCACAAGTCCTGTCCCTAACTAAAGAGCTATTTAGCTTCTGGAGAATGGAGAAGTAGTTTTCTGAAATATGTGGTGAGTCAACCATCTCCAGTGGGGGATCCCATACCCATGAATGTATGGGTAGTACAAACTGGACTTGGTAGTTATTTTAAACAAAATAAACATAAGAATAAAGCAGATACCAGTTTGGGGGAGGAGAAATGGGAGAAGTTAGTGGAAGGGAAGGAGTGAGTATGATCAAAATAGATTGTATGAATTCTCCAATAATAAAATTGTGTATTTTTTTTAAAAAAATAAATACTGAACTAAAACACCATGGCATTCATAGATGAACAGTGGTGACCAACCTGATGATGAAGAGTATGATTTTGAAGCTCTATAAGTCAGCATAATACCCTCCACTAAAATCTCAACCTTTAGTTTATACAAAAGATTATATAAAAGATTTTCAGAGCTGTGTAAGATTAATCCTTATTACTGACACTGTTGTTTTTAGCTTCATTTGTAATAACTGTGAAAATTACTTTTATTTGTGGTACAATTGTCTTCATAATATTCTCAGGTTGGCCCTTTGGTCCACAAAACTTAAAATATCTGGTCTCTCACTTCTGCAGGGAGTTTACTCACTTACGTATCTGAGCTGCCTTCAGAACATCCACAGTCATGCATATGTTCCCACACCAGTTTCCAGGCAGCTCACAGATCAGTGTGAACACAACCTCTAAGGTATCTAAATGTCTGTCGATGGATTAATGGAAAAAGAAAACATGGTACATTTACAACAATGGAATATTACTCAGCCGCTTTTAAAAATAAAGTAATAATGAAATTTGAAAGTAAATGGATAGAGCTAGAAAAAAAATATCATCTTCAGTGAGGTGACCCAGACCACAGACCACAGATACAGCAGGTCCTTGCTAATAGGTGGATGTTGGCTCTTAAGTATTTGATAAGAAGGCCAATTCCAAATAACCATGGAGAATGGGTGTTGAGTAGGAAACTATGGGGACGGAAGGGTCTTCCTAGGAAGGGGAAATAGAATTGAAAGGTATAGATGGACTAAGAGAGGGGACGGAGTCGGAGGAGCAAACGGGGCGATTCATGGAAGAATGAGTAAGGGAGAGAATGCAGGCAGGAATAGCGAAAACTAAGGGCCATTTAAGGAGTCTTTTGGAAACCCAACACAGCAAAAGCTTCTTCAAATAAGCACATACATAAATGAAATCTAAATAGATCCACCGAAGCTTCAACGGAACATTTGGATGAAACGTCCAGGGCCGGGAAATGGTGATATCTAAGCAAGTTGTTGGTCAAATTAGGTCCTATGAAAATCCCTAAACAACCTTGGCTATTGCCAAGGTTATTTGTTGCTCTCCACAAACTGATGTTAAGGTCCCATTGCTGAAGACCAGGACTACATAACTTACTGAACCCAGAGAAAGCGAGCCGGTTCCTTTCTAGAGCCTTTACCTCTAGTGCCTAGTGCTCATGGCAAGGAAGGTATTCTGCACTCTACCAGAAGAAAAAGGGAAATACCAACAGAGCAAAAACAAAACTAAACCATCTTAGATCTCCAAGATGCACTAGTGGTATAGTAACAAAACTTCTGAGGCGTAACCAACCAATATCTTAGTGGATTTAAGGCTCATTCGATGGGGCCCTAAACTGCTTTTGTAGCCAAGAACCGGAAACTAGATAGGCCACGAATCTAGGGTAAAACCAAATAATACCATTCTGCTAAAGAAACATCACAATAAAATGACTCGTAATGACATTCTGCCACAGTCATAGATCAGTGGCTTGCTCAGCCATCATCAGAGAAGCTTTCTCTTGAAATAGATGGGAATATATATCTCTCCATAGCTAGACAGTGTGCAGAGAATAAGAGACTTTGGAACTCTCAGCACTAAGTGGGATGTTTTCATCAAATCCCTCCCTCAGGGCTCAGGGAACCCTGTGGAAGAGGAGGTGGAAAGATTGTAAGAGCCAGTGAGGACAGAAGACACCAAGAAAGCAAGGCCTTCTGGACACCACAGCCCTGATACATATGTGAACTCTGAGACTGTATCATAATGCACAGGGCCTGCACAGGACAGGGCCAGATGGTGTCCCAGTGCTGAGAGGAGGTGTGCACAAGCCCTCATCCCTAACACAGAAGCTCCATCCAGTTCAGTTCATAACCTCTTGCAAAAACATATATTAGTTTTCTCCAAGACTCTCCTGGGGTATACAACAAATTACGCCTAAGAGTAGGCACCAAGCACAGTGGGGCCTACAAATTCAGTGGTGTTTTCATAGGTTTGTTTATTGATTAATTGGTTGATTGAGCTTACAGGTGTTTTGCTTATATACTACGGTGTTTTTATGAGATTTCTGTCTATATGAATGTGTTCCTTGTGCTTTTTTTCTGTCTCTTTATCTGTTTTGTCCCACTCTGGCCTGTTTGTCTTTATTTTTGTTTTAGATTCCTGCTTGTTTTCTAATGTAGGGAGCAAGAAAGGATGTGGATTTGGGTGGGCAGGGAGGTGAGAGAACCTGGGAAGAATCGGAGAAGGGAAAATCTAATCAGAATATATTGTATTATAATTTTATTTTCAACTAAAAAAGACAAAGACACTAGGTGCCTATGTAGACACATGTGAAATAAATCTAAGAGAGGTATATTTGGCCAAGCTAGGAACCTCATATCCTTCTGATTGCCACCTGAAAAAGTCTCTGCTGGACACAGGGAAGACCCTTCTCTGAACAGTCCTCTTCAGCTAAGGTGAGGCAGACGTCTTTGTTAAAAATAACTAGGCATCATTTTTTTTATTAAGAGTCAAAAACTCAAAGGAAAACTGGTCTTTTCATCTAATAAAATTTCTGTCTAACGAATTCTCTGGACCTTGTTGGAAGCTGCAAGCCTCTGCAGTGGGAGGCATTCCACTTAATAAGCATCCCAGTGACTGCTTTCTGCTTCCTGGCAAAGGCAGGTGGATCTCAGTAGCTGCTCTACTCTAGGCCCAGTAGATGGTATGATTGCACAGCCCTGTGTTTATTATAGTCAAGACACAATCGTCTGCTTTTGTGTTCACATAACGCATCATGATGTGGCTTGACATATTACTTTCTCTGAGAAAAAGTAAAACAAAAAGAAAACACTTTGCTTTATCGTGTCAAGTTTCCCAACAAGGATGTGTTGGTCTCTTGGGTATTCAGGTTTTAAAATTTAGCACCTGGAAGAGAAGGCACAATCTGATGACTGTGTAGATTTCCCAGGGAGTATTTATACTTTTAATTTTTTCTCTATTTTAATGTGGTTCCTATTTCGCATTCCCTTATTCTCTCAGAAATACATCTCTTCAGGACTCCTTGGTTAAAAAACTTCACCAACAAGCCATGTTGAAAACCTATCAGTCACTTCCTCGCTAACTGCAGGAGGAGACAAGATATCTTCTTGAACTTTCACTAAAGCTAAAATTATCCTGCAACCAGTGCTATGCAGCTTTGTAAGACCCAGCTTTTCATGATGATAGTGTCCCCTAATGCCTTGATCTCAAAGACGCTGGGGCGGGGGGGTTACTGTGGGGATGTTTTGAGCCCATATTAAGTTGTGTTGAAAAAAAATATGTTGTGCCAAAACCAAAAGACTTTTTCATAGTAAACTATTGTATCAAACTGTCATTTCCTAATGGTCTCACTATGCAGTAAGCAGCCTATATTAGTGAAAACATTAGATTGTCCCCGATGGCTCTTCAACATGAATAGTGGGGAAAACAGGAAGGGAACCTCGTCTCTAAAACCTTCTTCTATTGCTCTGGTTGACTCTAACCAGCAAAATCAAATCCTAATATTCTGGGTTTGAATTCTGGCAAATGGATTCCTAGTCAGCTAGCCCTGCCCCAATCCCTCTGTCTGTCTGTCTGTCTGTCTGTCTCTCTGTCTGTCTCTGTGTGTGTGTGTGTGTGTGTGTGTGGCTGCATGTGTGTGTGTGTGTGTGCATGTACATCTGTGTATGTTAATCCACTTTTCCAACACTGCTAAGGAGGAGGTGAAAGATGCTATCCATTTCACTGTGGCTCCAGTCACATGAAGGAGATGAAGGAGACCTCATCATGAGAAAGCATTGAGTGAAATAGAAGTACCACATTCTACACCAGCAGGGCTTTGCTGCTTCCTGCTATTTTATAAACTCCTGCAGCTCTACAGTTAAGGGAAATGAAACTTTGAAACAGGTAGAATTAAAGACTGACATGATTTCAAATCAATCAGGATGCTCTTTTGTGTCAACCCATAGGGGGATACATTGAACACAGTGTGTTTCTTCAACAGACATTTTAGTAATTGTGTTTTCTAGACAATTTAATTCCATCAAGGGAAACATATAATTTGCAGACTGCAGAATATCTGATTTTAATTCCCATGTCATCTATTTTTGGTTCATGGCTTTAAAAATGCAGTTAAAACACAGTCTTGCTTATTTCCTTGAAACTCAAAACAACTTTTTTTAATTATTTTAAATGATGTGACTTTCCAGAACATAAAACAATGGCATATTGATATAAAGCAAAATGTATCTCAAATTACAAAGACCACGTGTAGTAAGTGGCAAATCTGCTTACAACAAATAGTATACTTAAGTGCTATTCCTAGTAGCTGTGATTGTGTCTCTGCCAATAAAATCATTTCAGGATGGACTCAATGACCTGAACCCTTACAAGACAAAGGAAGGGGAGATTGGGATAACTAGGAAGGAAGGACATGGGACAAAAGAGGAAAATGGGGTAAGGACAGCTGGACACCGTTCGGAGCCCTCCTCATTGCTTCTAGGAATGTGAGAGGTAATGTTTCTATTGACTTATGCTTCAAGTATCATGGCAATTTCTCTTTGGAAGCACTGGGAAACAAATAAGCTATACATTTATAGATGCAAGCCTGCAATCAATGTGTGTAGTATAGAGTATAACTTGTGACTATGTGCCTCTGTCTATTTTCTTCTTCCTGGGGCAATCAGAAAAAAAATACTTTTAATTACGCTTCAGATTTATTTGAAAGCATGTGTGGAGGTGGTGATGGGGAGACATGTGTGTGTTCCAGGGGAAACATGTGCATTCAAGAAGATGGCTTGTAGAAGGTGGTTTTTATGACATGGGTTCTGAAGACTGAATTCAGGTAATCAGGCATGCTGGCAAGTGCTTTTATCTGCTTAGTCATCTTGTCATCCTGTGGGGCAGTGATCTGGCAGGCAGTCTGGCACACTGGTTGAGCACAGGCAAACTCCAGGAGATCCCTGGAAGTAATTCACAAGGGACCGGAAATGCTATGCCAAGGCTCTTGGGAGGCTTTTTGGCTCCAGCCAAGGTCACATATAATGCCCCAGTAGAGGCGTGGCCATGCCCCAGGTAGAGGAATGGCCACACAGCCCCAAGCCATTCCCATATTAGTGAGACACTTAAAGGCTTAGCCACAACCCTTCCCAGTTACTATATCTGCCCCATCTCTCTGGGAGAGGCAGGAGGTACAGTTCCATCCATGCCACTTTCCACATGATGAAAATAAACGTCTTAGAATTATAGAATGTCTCTTCATCTGGACCCGCAGTGGGAAGTGAATGATCTGGCCCTCGATTAATGAGCCTTGGCAAATCTCTCGTCATGGGAATCCCAGCGCTCCTAGACGGTACCCATTCACCCAAGCCTAAGCAGTTAGCCCGGCTGAGACCTGGTCCCAGCGGGAACCCCAGCTGCACTCAGGCTAACCTGTCTGTGGCACCCTGTGGTGGCTACGGTGCCCCGGGCTAGAGAACCCACAGAGAATGGCCCCCTCCCCAACCCACGGGCAGGGCCGGCAGAGGCTTTGCACAGCCCCCACCTGCCCGTTGGACTGTGTGGGAAGATGCACGGCCACTTCCCGCATGTCCTGTCCCACCCAGAGCCACAGCGCCCAAAACAGGCACGTGGGGCTTCATTCTACCGCACCAGGGCATGTTCCCAACATCATCCCAAGAAGAAATATTGGTGAAATGATCTTCTAAGCATGATCTAATCCTATGAAATTTATCAGAAGTTTGAATTCTATGAAATAATTTAAGAATATTTTAAGTTTTTAAAACGGTCACTGGTATTGAGAACAAAAACCACAATTTACATTTTCACTCAAGAGCAAAATAATTGATTTATAAAATAATAATTTATTTGTTAACTGAAAAAATACCTAGCAAGTTGGGAGATGGCTCAATAAATAATGTACTTGCCAAGCAAACATGAGAACCTGAGTGTGCATCTCAGCATCCATATCAAATTCCAGAAACAAAGATGTCTACATTCAATACAGGTTCTGGGGAGACAGAGACAGAGATCCCCGGAGCTCACAGACTGTATAGATTAGTTGCATTAGTGATCTCAGTTTCAGTGGGATACTCTATCTTAATAAACAAAATGGAAAGCCACTGTGGAAGACATCTGACATTGACTTCTTGTTACTACATTTATAAGCACACATGTGCACACAAATGCAGATGAACAAACACCCCTACAAATGAATACACACACACAAAAATCCAAAGAATTTCATAACGCTTGATATATAGAAACTCCAAGGGCCAGTGGCAAGCACTGTTTCCAATGGGCTACCATGTCTTTGTTTCTTTGATGCTGTTTGACCTGGGATGAAGAGGTGGATGTCTCAGCACACCTTCCTCCATGTTTTATCTCAGCTCTGTTCACTTCTGCAAACTAACAGACCTGGAAGGATACCGTGCTTTAAAAAGGTTTCTACTGGAACCCATGCTAATTCCTAATTCCTTATGTAGCAACATTGAGAGGTGGGGTGTAGTAGAAAAGCACTGGGGTTACGGGGACTGTCCTCATGCATGAATCAAAGCCTTTCATGTAGGTGTGAGCTCTCACTTTCATAAGACTGGATTAGTGACTACAAGAGTGGAAAGTGAGAAGGAAAGTGACCCTTTACTTTTGCATTCTCCCACATGTCCTCTTGCCTCATCCTGTGCACCAGGAGTTATACAGAAGGCCCTTGTCCAGCCCCTTAGACTTCTCAGGTTCGTAAATCAAGATCCAAAAGGAGTTGGCCATCAGTGGGAGGAGAGGCCCTCGGGCCTGAGGGTGTTAGATGCCCCAGTGTAGGGGAATGCTAGGGACAGAAGACAGGAGTGGGCGGGGTGGGGGGAGCATCCTCACAGAGGCAGGGGAAGTGGGGATGGGATAGGGGGTTTCCAAAAGGGAGACCTGGAATGGGGAAAACATTTGAAATGTAAAAAAAATCCCAAAACACAAAAACAACAACAAAAAACTGCTGAACATGTCATGTCATGTAAGGACTACAATGCACCTCCTCAAATTCATGCTCAGTACTAGCACAGTGTGCTTCCATTCATAATTCTGTACTATCACTGACCATGGATTTTCACATACGATGCCATTCAGCTCTCTTTGCAAAATAAATGATCATTTATCTTTGGAAAAAACAAAAAGGAACCTGTTACCATTTGCATATTGGGTAAAAGCAACTTTTATTCTCCTAAATTATCATCTTGAGGCTCACTGCCTCTGTCTGCTAGCCTAGGTCTCGAGGCTCACTGCTTCTGTCTGCTAGCCTAGGTCTCGAGGCTCACTGCTTCTGTCTGCTAGCCTAGGTCTAGTCCTGGAAGCTTCTAGCCTCTGTGCAATCTAATCTAGGCCTAGGAAGTATGCCTCCTCTGAGACTTGCTGCTCAAAAAGCTCAGCCTTTCCTGGTTCTTTCTGAACTCTACTGACTCAAATGCCTCTCCAGGCTGACTGATTCAACCTGGCTTCTCTCAGTTTCTCCTGAATTGCTCTGCTTACCTCTAGCAATCTGTTCTGATCTTCCGGCTCCTTCTCCTTCTCTGGCTCATTCTGCCTTCACCTATGTCTCTCTTGTTCTTTCTTTAACCTGTCTCTGTATAGCAATCCCAGTAAAATTGCTTCCCCTCTCCCTCTTTCTTTGTGCTGCTCTCTCTTAAAGAGCTTCCCTTTCCTCTCTCCTCCCATGAGCGTTTGGCATGCCCAATCTCATCAAATCTTTTTCTGATTCATCACTTTGTTGCATCTCAATTAGATATCACTTTCAAATATAGGTGCTTCCTTCCACAAAGTAACTTTAGTTCATTGTTTGGGATTAAAGGTGTGTACTGAGGGCGTGTCTGTATTCCAGCCAGATGGACTGTGCTAAGGACTGAGCCACACCACAACTAGAAATTTTCCTCCCCCACACACTAAATAATACAGTCTCAGGGTTGGCAATGTGATTAGATATCCTGCAACAATATCCCCCAAGGACTTCTTTGTTGAAGGCTTGGTCCTTACCTGCTAGATCCAATATGAGAGGTGACTGTGTCACTTGGGGTTTCCCCTTCTCTATTCATTACTTCATAGATTCATAAAAACTTGCTAAAAATTCTGAGGTCAGAGGGTTTCTTGACTAAGGATACAATGTGAGTTACCACTTCATGTCCCTGCTTTCTCTGTCATGAAACTTAAATTTAAAAGACATCTATACTTAAATTTAAAAGACAGGCTTGTACTGCCAACTGGGCCCTTCATTCTGCTGCACACATGATAGAAAAATGGCTGCTGGGTTACTAGTTGCTAGGCAATTAAAACTGACAAAGATCACCCAGGCAGGTTGATTTGCATATCTTTTTTGAATCAATTAATTGTGATGAAAATTAGGCTTTCATATGCAAATTTTCCTTGCAATTAATATTTACAGAGCAATGAACCATGAGTAAATTTAACACTATTACTCTTTTAATTGTTCTTATCAGCTTTAATCTAAACATTAAATGGCATGCCTACTGTTGTTTGGGCCCCTTAATGATAAATTTTGCTGAGAACTTTTACTCTAAACTAAAAAAAACCAAGGACACATTTGTCCCAATCTAGTATTCTCTATTCCTCTGATTTGTTAAAATAAAAATCTGATAAATTAAGAGCTTGAAGCTATCCAAACAAGCTCAGGGGGGGTCATTGTGTAATAGCTGGTCTTTCAGTTCCTACAAAATGTTTTGCTCTTTTTAGAGTTATTATTTGTTTTACCATGTTTGTCTGAGGAATTCCAAGGAAATTTTACCTAGAGTGTCTAATCATTAATCAGTTCTAACAACAGAAAGAAAGAAAGAAAGGAAGGAAGGAAGGAAGGAAGAAGAAAAGAATCCTGATTTTAGTTAGATAAAATATGGATGCTCCTTTGCTCTGGTAATACAACTGAAATCTCTTGCCCAAGCTCAGTGTTGTGGGAAATGTTTAGAACTCTCTATGCTACAAGCATCATTAAACCAAGACTGATATTAAATTTTTTATCACTAAAAGACCAATTTAAACAAATGTGGGCTACACTGTTCAGGAATTTCTAACAAGTGGGAAATCAAGCAAATCACACGTACCTGATTCAGTACTGAGGGTATTTCTACAGCATTTGGGAATCAAATCTCCAGTGAGAAGATAACAGGTATAACACTGATGTAAGTTGCTCTGAGGAGACACGTGGCTCCTCACAATGTTGAGGGAAAGTTCACAGAAAACAAGTAATTAGAAAAGGAAAAGGAAAAGATATGTTTTGGGAGATTCTGACAACAAATGAACAAAAAAATAACCCTGGATTTAGATGCCAAACACAGCCTGGTTTTGAAGGTAACAGAAGCCACAGAGCTAAGATGAAATGTTGACACAGTTTAGGATCACAGAACTCTCTATGCAACAGGAGAAAGAGTCCTGGCAAGGACCAGAGGAGAATTCAAGTAACAACCTGCATTAGTGGGTATGACTTCATTGAGGGCACTGAGATCCACAGAGATAGAGCTCCCTCAGCTTTCCCCAACCCTCTCCATCTCCCTCCGGAACAAAGATCTTATGCCTCTTACAAGCTTGGGATTCTTCCCTGGTGCACACAGGAATATATGGAGTACCTGAGATCAGAAGTCAGGATGGTGACCTAGGAGATGCTGACGCAATGGTTATTCTAAAAACCATAAAGGATACAGAACATAAAGCAAGAGTTAGTAACAGCATCAGGGAGTGGAGAGAAACATGGAAGGCATAGTATGTAGTTAGAGTACAGAAAGACCAGAGAGGCAAAAGTACCAGAAAATAAATGTAACTGGCATAGAAACAAGGACCGTCAGCATCTCACGTGACAGGAAACAAACTGAAAGCCCATTCAAGAGCAAATGTGAAGGGTTGAGTTTTAAGAATTCTAATAAAGGGGGGAGAGAGAGAGAGAGGGACTGAGACTAAAGTTTAGCATGAAGAAGATCCCTCAGACATACAAAGAACAAAACTGGAATATGTTAAAATTTAAAGTTAATAAAATAAGATGAGAATCATCATAAATAAAGAGAGTAGATGAGGGTAATGATTTATCAAGACTGTGTAGCTACTCCTATGTGCACAAGTCATGGTTTTCTCTTGTAAACCAAACAAGTTCAAGTATGTTGCACATACCAATTGTTTTAAAGTAGAATAGAGCTGGGGAGATCACCCAGTAGTCAAGAGCACTGGTTGCTGCTCTTCCAGGAAATGTGGGTTCAATTTCTCTCACCTGCACAGTTGCTCACAAGTGTCTGTTAACTACAGGTCCAGTGGATATAATGCTCCCTTCTGACCTGTATAGGTACCAGGCACATAAGTGGTGCATAGACCTATATGGAGGCATAACAACATACACATAAAAAAAAACAAAAAACAAAGAAAAGAACTTAGACCAAGAAAAAAACTGGAGATTATGGCTCCGTGTAAAAGTGTACGTGCCTCAGAAGCCTGGAGATCTGTGGTCAAATCCCCAATATCTACACAAAATGCAAGCAATGGCTGTCCATGCATATATCCCCAGCATTGGGGCAGAGAGAACAGATCTCAAGATATCTCCAGCTAGCTAACCTAGCAAAAACAGTGAGCTTCCAGTTAGTAAAAGGCTCTGTCTCCAGCCAACAATAAAGAAAACAATAGAAGACACTCGGGGGCTGGAGAGATGGCTCAACAGTTAAGAGCACTGACTGCTCATCCAGAAGACGCGGGTTCAATTCCCAGTAACCACATGGTGGCTCACAACCATCTGTAATGGAATCTGATGCCCTCTTCTGGTGTGTCTGAAGACAGCTACAGTGCACTCATATTTAATGAATAAATAAATAAATAAGAACACGCATGCGCGCGCATGCATGGTCTTATACCCAGGTGGCCCCCCTCCAACACCACTGCTCATAATCCAGTACTAGAATAGGGTTAGGTAAGTTAGGTAGCCATGAACAATTTAGATACTTCCTGTTCTCCATAAATGCTAAACATTGAACATAACAGACAAGATGCAAATTGAATCAACTGGCTTCTCAAATGGATAAGAATGAAGCCGGCTAAACCAATTGAAGCAACCAAACCATTAAAGTTGCAAGTACTTAAAGGCCGACTAAGGATTGCCACATACAGTGAAATCGGAACTGGAGTAGGTTCATAGCAGATACAAAAGTGGAGCAACAATTTCAGAAGATAATCAAAAGCAGCCCTTCAGTTCGAGGCTGGGCATACCTCTAGCCCAGAAGTTCTAACGCCTTAGGGAAGTACTTCATAATTTGCCTAAGAACAAGTGCTTCCTGTCAAACTTCCATTTTTTATTACTGTGATAAAACATCATGACCAAAGGCAATTTGAGGAGGAAAGTATTTATCTCATGATAGCTTGTAAGTCCATCACCGAGAGAAGCCACGGCAGGAACGTGGATATAGAAACTGAAGAGACCATGGGAGAATGTCCTTTACTAACTTGCTATTCATAGCTTCTTCAGCCCGATTGCTTACAGCACCCAGAACCACCAGCCAAGGGCTGGGGGTCTCTACATAAGTGAGCTGGGCCCTCTCATATGGCCAATGAAGAATACATACCACAAGCTTATCCATGAACCAATCTGGTGGGGGCATTTTCTCAATTGATGTTCCCTCTTTCCAAATGACTCTAGGTTATGTTAAGTTGACAAGCAAGACAAGGATGATAAACATAAAATATCTACTGGTCTGAAAACAGACAATAGGCATACAGTTTATACACCAGATAAACTAATACAAAGCAGAAAAGAATAGTCAAATATGCAGTCACAATCCTTAATGGACAGATCTTCACAGTGAAATTTCTAGTATGAGCTCCAGTATATGCGGCATGATAGTCAAAGCTAATTGTCATCTAGATTAGACCCCAGAATCCAGAGATCTCTGATATGTTTTACATAATAGCCAGTGTTTTGTGCCACCTAGAACAGACCACAGAATGAAGACACTTGGTCAAATATCTTAGCTGTTTCTGTGAAGGTATTGTTTAGATGAGTTAGCATTTAAATTAGCAGATGGGCTAATAGAGATTACCTGGGACACTAGTAAGCCTCATTCAATCAGCCGGAGAAAGGGCTCTGCTTAGAAGACTCACTTCTGCCAGCAGACTGTCCTCACGCTTGAGCACTCCTATGGATCTCCAAGCCTGCAAGTGTGAGCTTGCTCAAATTCTACAAAGTCATGAGCCAAGCCTTCAATGTAAATATCTTGCAGTCTGTCTGTCTACGTAGCTGTCTATATCTTACGTTGGTTGTTTATTCAGAGAATACCAACTAACAGATTTTTAGATGATATATTTAAGAGACACAAAGTGACTGACAGGCAAATATGTACCTGGATGGCTTAGAACCGGGATTGATGGTGTGCTGCTTCTTGTCAGTCAACACTAAAACAGTCTACCGACAATCTTCCCGGGCTTGCTTAAAGCATCTGTCTCCCTAGCATGTAACTGCAGGGGACAGGTTTCGACAACCCTGAGACTTGCATTTCAAGTGAACCGCATTTTTTTTTTTCAGGAGAGTGACTCTGCCTCATTCCTAGTACATGAAGATGAGTTGATTTTTCTTCAATTATACTTTGAATGACTGGCCCAGTTTTGAAAGCTAAATAAAAGTGTTACTACATCAGAACAGAAACTCTACATCAGTCGGTTGTTACAGTAGTTAAAGTTATTATTTTCTAAGGTGCTGTTTTTACATTTCATTTTGTAACTGCAAGTAATTAGTATTCTGATGTGTATTATGATTTTTAATTGTATGTTGTGAGTATGGGTTAGCAAAAAATATGCTGTCCTAATCTGTAAATCATGTCACAATTATTCAGTATGACAAATTATTCAGTGTCTTCTCAGGTGTGACTTTACCGCAGCCAGATCCATTGATAAAGTTTCTCTCTCTCTCTCTCTCTCTCTCTCTCTCTCTCTCTCTCTCAAATATTACCTCCACATTTAAAGGTGTATGACATGGCAATCATATGCTGCATATTTAAAGTTCTATGAGATTAGGATTCCGAAGGAAAAGTAACATTAAATGACATTGACATGTTAAAAATCATCTGCATACTTAATTTTTATTGTTATAAAAACAGCTCATAAAGTATTTCCTGCTATACCTTCAAGTGATGTCTTTAAGGACCAGGAAAAACAATTGCTAATTAATTTTAACACCATGTTGATTATGCTAACAGATTTCTAATTAAACCCCTTGTTATGCAAATCAGTCCTTCACTGCTTCTATGAGTGTAGTGATTATATAGGCTGTCAGAGCCTATACCGTGGGCTTCATTGTATATAGATCTGTTTACATAGCTTTTCTCAAGATAAAACAGATGCCTCAGATAGAAATCAATCCCTCAAGAAAGTCGTAGACTGACATTGGAAAGGCAGCTTTCTACAAGGCCCTGCACAGCGCATAGGCAAGCTGAATATTACTTTATTTCAAGTTGGTTATAGGAAAGTCTATAGCTAAGAATAATGAATCAATCTCTCTCTCTCTCTCTCTCTCTCTCTCTCTCTCTCTCTCTCTCTCTCTCTGAAATACAGGGTCCCTTGGTTATAGAAAAGATGTGTGCCTTCAAGTTCTTCCAAATACGGACAGCACACATTAGCCTCTTTCACTGACATAAAAGACTGATTAGCCATCAACTTAAGGATACATTTATTTGGTTCATCCTTTCATAGCTTTAGCTGCACTTATGTGACCCTGTTGCTCCTAGTCTGCTATGAAGCAGGCCTCTTAGATATCAGGGCCATAGCTCCTCTTACGAAGAAGATGGGGAGATAGGAGGAGAATATGAATGTGCCCAGATGTCCATGCCACCAGGATGCCAATGTCCCTATCAAGGGCAAGGACCTTCTCCCGATGACCTAACACCTTTCCACTAGGCCCCACCTCCTAAATGGTCTTCCTTATAGTGTGTTATCAGCTTGGACTTAAAAGTCTTCAACACATAAGCCACTGGACCCCAACCAAACTGTCATTCAAGCAATTATGTCTGTGACAGTCTCTAGAAACACTATTAAGCGAGGACACGGATCCCGTCTGAAGAAGGAGGAGTCTGGATGAATGCATGTTGTGGGAAAGCCCAGACCAGGCTAGCTCCTTGGCAGGATTACCGGTAGCATTCCAGGATGCAAAATACAGGCTGTAGTGTGCTGTGAAGGGCCTCTTACCACAGCTGAGAACCAAGGATGGCTTTCAGAACAGAGTCTTAAGGTACCATGGGTGGACAAAGAGAAGGAAGTAAACAGTTTACACTGGGAGCATCTTTATAGATGGGACAGCTATCTGTGCTCGGGAACCTGAGCTTTGTCCTTGGCGAAAACTACAAAATGAAGCAGAACAAGACCACACGGGTGTTGATGCCCACGTAAAGCAACGGACTGGCGTGGAAAAGATCTACCTTTCATTAACAAATGAATTTTCTGGGTAGCAACCATTTATGGATGGCTGACAGGCAACATTTGCTGTTAGTTTTCTCAGCTCCCACCCACATTGTATAAGAAGATAGGATGGGAGGAATAGGAACTAAGCTGTCACACCCCACAGCAGGTTGTGATGTCAACCATTAGGTATAAGAGGAGCCATTGCAATGTCCAAGGTAAGACAGAGGAAGCTTGTCGTGAGTCTCAGAAGACAGAGGGCTTAATAAGGATAATGGAAATCCCAAGCTTCTCTATCCGACATGTACAACTTGTGATTCCATCCCTACCTAAAACCAGAAAATGGGAGGGCAAGACTTGCTTCTGTATCCAAAAAGGCTATAATTAGAATTTTGCTGCCCTTTTATTCCATCCAGAGAAGAGGGAAACTTGGACCGTTAATCAGAATGGAAGGCACGCCTTAAAACATTGAATCCTCTCTATGTTCCTCAAAACACTTGCACATGGCTCTGCAGTTAGAGCAAACAGGCCTGATGAATGCATGCTGTGGGAAAGCCCAGATCAGGCTAGCCTCCTCCATAGGAAGGCCTAATGAGGTATCCTTCCTGTCCCCAGGATGCACCATTACTAGGCTGCCTTTACTACTGGATTCCTGACAGGATCGATTCTGATATGCCAGGGATGTAAATGAACCTTTATACTCAGCAGTCTTCAAAGGAAAATACATAATTCAAGTGAGATAGAAAGGATCATTTTCTGCACAGAAAACAAATAACTTGCCTGTGTAAATACAGTTTCCTGTGCTATGGAATAGGGACACTCCAGGGACTATCAGGAAAATTAGTTTAACAAAAGAGAAATGAGCTAACAGCACTGGCAGAGATGTGGGTGAGTGGCAGGAGACACAGTTTCAGGAATCTGAGTGTTGGATGCCATTCCTGGCTGTTTGGTTTTTTGGTTTTTTTTTTCACTAGAAAGCACCCAAATGCTTCCCATATGACAAACATGAGGACCACAGGGTGGGACAAAAGAGGCTTTACAATCCAACACTAATATGAACTGACACTGCACGGGACATTCCCTGTGAGCTTGGGGGCACAGCTGAGCATCTTCCTTGTAGTTTTCTGCCAAGAGCCTTCACTTAAGCTACAGAAGCCATCTGCTTCCACCTGAGTGCAGCCCAGAAGTACAGAGAAGTTAAGGGTCCTAGGGCAAGAAATCTCGGTGGGAGCTGGCTGGTAGAAGTCTGCCTTGGTAGATAGCAAGTGCAAATAGAGGGAATCTGCCTGTTTCTGTGCAACAGAACCAGCCCTCACTCAGCGACGACAGGCTCTCTGTGCCCTCTCCACGTCCTGAATATTTAATCTGTACACAAGCCCTTGTCTCAGGTTCTCCTGGTAAAAATGTCAAATTAGGGCATCACAAAAACTCATTGCCAATGCTGCAATGGAGTTGACTAGGGAGAGAAGGAGGAACATCCCCAACAAAGTGGGCAGGGGGAGAAAGGGTGAGAAGTGGCAAGGACATGTGCGTGAGGGTGCTGATGTTCTCACATTGAAGGAGTTGCTAGTGTAAAGATGCTACAAGGCGCACTGACAGGTTAGAATCTGATGATGAAGAGAGATGGAATGTGAGAACCCCAGAGTCAGATCACCTTGGGCTATCTTTTAAAGCTTGAAAGATAAAATTTAAGCCTTCACTTTGGCCGTAAGAATACCTTCAGAGGACTGAGAAAATGAATACTTCAGGGGAATATAGGTGCATTGTCCTGCAGGTCAAATTGCCAAGGCCTTCCTTTACCACCAGGTAGAATTCTCTTCATGGAAATGAAAAAGACCCACAGGATAAATATCAAACCAACTAGCCAACCAACCAGTAAATGAACAACTCCACTACAGATCTCTGGGTTCTCCGAAACATTGAAACCTTGGAGAGAGCAGACTCAAAGGAGTCTCAGGGGACTCACTTCCCTGCCACCCCTCGATGCTTCTCTCAGTGTTGTCTCCCATCACTTCCAAGGCCACTCTGGGCTCTGTTCCTCACTGTTCACCATCAGATACAAACCCAGAGCACCCCTTTCAGCCCCCACATCCTAGAGCACCAGGAAATGGACCTCACAGGCTTAACTTTGACTAAGAAACTAAATAGTGAAATAGATACTGTCACTAGGATGTGGGGCTTCCAGTCACTTGTGGGTTAATCATGAAGTCTATTTAGAGTCATGAAATGCCTAGATCCCCCTGAAACCCATCCAAACCGGTGCTAGAGAAAGTTGTTACTGAAGGCTGGAGTTGTTCTGTCCTTGACTTGTAAATGGCAGGACATGAGCTACAGGCTTCCAAGCTTTATCTCCACGCTCTGCTGCATAAAATACATTAATGCGAGCAGTGTGCTCTTTGCTTAGGAGAAAAGATCCATTATTATAAAGCATAGGCCTCTTTAGGTAACTTTAAAGGTTCTGCATTCTTTCCCTTAAACTAGATTAAAAGCTATATCGAAACAAAGCCAGCTGTCAATTTTGTCTGTGGCTCCCTGCAAGGGATTGGAACAGGATGCTGGCTGTACAGTAAGAGTTAAGCCTTATGCACTGGTGTATGTGTATTTGTTATGATGTCAATTTGTTGCTCAAGCCAAGATGATGCAGTCTGTAACACTTTCAGCTCCAACAGTGAAAGCGACTGCTTGCCTTTTACTGACTCTGTATCTGTAGGTATCGTTTCTTACATCTTCTGTCTTGATTTATTGAGACAGGGTCTCTCATCATCCTGTACCTTGGTGACTAGGCTAACTGACATCAGAACCCACTATTCTTTGTCTCCCCAGCACTGAATTAAATATGTGCCCTGCTGTGCTAGCCTTTTTTTCTGTGTGTCCTGGGTAATCTAAATTAGGTCTTCTTGTTGGCAAGGTGAGCATTTAGTCAACTGATCTCTCTCCTCAGAGGTAAATGTCTATGAGTTTTATGTTTCCGATTAGATTCTGGGTGGTGTGGTGCATGTCTGCAGTTCTGATACTCCAAAGGTATAGAAAATTGGATTAAGAGCTCTACAGTTACCATGAGTTATGAGCAAGCTTTGACTTGAGGCCCTGTCTCAAAAACATGGCTTAGCTGAATGTGGAGGATCTCACACAAATAAATACCTATCATTCCATCATGTCTGCTGAAAATGACCTTGGGTTCCACTGTAATTGACCTTCAGAGGGAGCTTTTTAACAAAGTATAAAAGAATTCTGTCAAAGGGAACATTTTATTGAAAACATCAATTTTGCCTATTATCGGCCTTTCTTTTATGATCACGGAGGTCACTTGGTGCTTTGGTGTGAACGTCTTGCTCATGTTCCCCTTTTACATTAAAAGAGATGGATCAAAAGTGAAGGCTTTTCATAAGAATCCTCCTGTTTTAATGTAGAGTAACCATCGTTATTGCTCTAACTGAACATACTAGGGCAGAGCCTAGGGGTCCCTAAAAAGATGATAATCAGTTTTGTGAGATTCATTAAAACTACTCAAATCAACTGAGTCCTAGGAAGTTAGAGTGTCCCATTAGAGTGCTGACAGAGAGAAAGAATGTGAGCGTGTGAACAGGAGGAAAGAGAAGTGGTCGCATCTTCAAGGAATAGTGTGTCTTAGTTTGTATCAAGCACTCTTCTGCCTTCTATGTGCAGAAACTCTGGCTCAGACCCATCTCCTATCTTCTTCAGCTGGGCAGTTTATATCAATCAAAAGCAAGTGGTCTAACCTCAGAACTTATGCAAGTTTCCCTTTCTTTCTTGACAAATTGAAAGAAGTTTATTCCATGTGTTTTAGCAATGTACAATGAGACTCATTAGCCTTCCTTATTAAAGTCAAGAAATGTTTTCTCACTTTGCCTTGGCCAATCTGAACTGTCTGCACCATTGCTCTCGAGCTTGGGCACCTACTGTGTATCCTGACGGCATTACTTAACCCAAGCTCACTACACTGGGCCAGGCTACCTCAAAATCCACACAGCCACTATATGGGCTTCAATGAAAAATGGCCCCCATCGACCTAGGTATTTGAACCCCAGGACTCCTTAATGGAGCCTGCACAGTACACATGGACGGTAGGCCACTCTTTACTCTTTGACTTTAATCATGTTTATATTAAAGAAGACATGGTGATGAAATTACTGGGCACTGAGCATGGATTCTGAAGTAACTGCAAACTTTACTTTCAGTGATATTACATTACTACTGAAACGCTTACAGAAAAAAGCAAGCAAGCAAGCAAGCAAAAAACAAACAAACACAAGGGAAAGCTAGATCCAGTTGAATAATCTTAATTGTGTAGTAAAACTGGCCAATTTTATGGAATCTGACCCAGAAAAGCCAGTCTTTTAAATACTATGAGCAACAGAGATGAGAGAACACAGAACAGTTTGCTGTGTGATGCCTCTCTCTTGTAGCCTCTGTAGGTTTTCAGCCTAGTCAGGTGATTTTTTTTCTTGGATGTAGTTATTTACTTTGGGGAATTTGCAAGCCATTTTCTTGAAGGCAACAAAAGTAACTATCTCACTTCAAGGAAAACAAGCCTCCAATCAGAACTGTTCACCACTGCTCAAGCATGAGCTTACAGAAACACTGAACGGAAGAAACTCAGATTCACCATATGGACCTGGGAAATTCCCCAGTGCTTAATGATACCTGATACACTCATCAGTAATATCAACAAATGGGACTTTTAGAAGTTGTACAGTAGATGTCAGTCGTCAGAAGACCTCAAAGAAAATTATTGTGGAATATGTTAACATCACACAGGATTTTAAAAGATCTACTCAAGACCTCCAAGGCCCACGCAGGAGAACGCAAGAGATTTTGAGTAACAGTAGAAGAAAGTTCACTGCTGCTTTCAAATCTTTAAGAGAAGACAATTTAGAACTGCTATGCAGTTTGTCGACTATCTATGATTATTGAAAGAGCGTTGGAAATATTCATTGTTTCCAATACGATGGTTTGCATGAAAAGTGTGTCTCTCAGGCTCATGTATTTGATGACTGATACCCAGTGGGTGGCACTGTTTTTGAAGGTTATAGAACCTTTGAGGTCCAGCCTTGCTGGGGACAATATGTCTCTGGGGGTGGGCCTTGGGGGCTTCTAGCCTGAGTTCACTCCCAGTACTCTGTTTCCTCTGAACTGAATGAAAATGTGATTAGCCTGCTTCCTGCTCTTCCTATCAAATATTACTCCAGCTTCTCAAACCAAAATAATTTCCCTCTCTGTCAGTGTTATCACAGCAACAGAAAAGAATGAGTGTAGGTATACTTTCTTAATGTGACCCAATCAGATTATATTCTAATAGATGATATCTACAGACTCCGAAGATACAAGGCTGTTTCTATCAAGCTAAACATCCTTTATAATTGCAATGTTACCAAATATAGCCCCTCTTTTTCCTTCTTTTTTAACTTTTCCCCTCTCTCCCTCCGACCTCTACCATGCCCTCCTCACCCTTAAATTTGTTACGTTATTATAAATACAACCTACCGAGTCTGTTTTTCTTTGTGTGTGTATGTGTCTTCAAGACTGACCAATTTGTATTGGCTAATCAATAAGGGGAATCAAACCTCGTAAAGCCATCTTTTTATGTGTAGAAAGTGCAACTATTTTAAATAAAGTTTATCTCAATATATAATGGGTTTGGTTTATAGTTTACTTTAAGATGAATACTTAATGATTACAGCAAATAAAATATTAACATTATTAGTGTCACTTATAATAAATACTAACTGAGATGAATGACACAGATAAAACTCTGAAATGTCCTGTAACATTTAAAAGTATAAAAGGAAGCTCCAAAATTAAAACATGTTTGTGAACCTCTGGCTAGAGGATCTAAGTGGGAGCAGTGGAGATGGTTAAGCTATAGCCCATATATACTTGTGCTTAGATTATTACCAGGATGTACAAATCGATTCCATTGCTGTACAGCCTAGGCTGGTCCTAGATTCAGGATCCTCTTGCTTCAACCTCTTGAGTGCTGGATTACACACACACACACACACACACACACACACATGTAACCACACTTGTTCTTTACAGGGTTTTGTAAGATAAAAAATGAATGGATGAGCTGTATTAATAAGGTACCTACTGAGTGGCATTTACTTCTTATTTATGCAATTGATATGGAAACATACTCGGTCACATTTTCACCAGTAGTGTGCAGAAACTCTGAGTTCAGCTGCAAGAATGCTTGAGCTGGTTGATGGTTGATAAGAGCCCCTTTGGTGAACTCTTTCAGATTAAGAAATATGGTGACGTGCATCACTTTGCTGTGTCTACTTTTCTTAAAAAAACAAAACAAAACAAACAAAAAATAAAAATAAACTTTTACAAGTATTTATTTTGATTTGTGATCACCTTTTGAGGCTTCAACAGGCGTTTCTACCCTGCATTCTTAATTTATTTATTTTTCTATATTCAAGGTGGGCGCTTAGTTACCAGTTACATATTTACTGCAGGAAACAAATATGCTGTCTCTCCTTCTATGTCTTATCTCAACAAGCTTCAGCCTGCACACTGTCATCCGTTTTATTTTTACTTTTAGTATTTTAAAATTACGTTTATCATGAAGTATTGTGTGTGATAGCCTGCCACAGTGAACACGCGTGAAAGTCATAGGACACTTTGCTCATTTCTGCTCTTTCTTTCCACTACATGGGTCCTGGGATGTCAACACAGGTTATCAGACTTGGTGACAAGTGCCCCTACCACTGAGCCATACTGCAGGGCTTTTCATCTTCAATATTGTTGAAGAAACAGAGTTATAAAAAATGCAAGTATCTTGCGCAAAGTCACGGAATGGGGACAGATATTGAACTTTTTCCTTTAAGCCCATGCAGGGCGTCCCACTGACACCTCTGGATGCTTTCATTATACATCTGGAGAGGCTAAACTATTTATTAGCAGCAGTGTTGGTGGTTTCTCTGTTAGGAAGAAACACCTATGACAATCATGCCACCCCTCTCCTCTCTGAAATTCTCTCTGCTTAGGTGTGTCTGATCACTCACAAGGGCTGCTGCTCTGTGGGAGTGTAGACCTTCTTTTAGGAAGTGTTTCTATAGTCTGTATCTATCACACTGCAGATTCTGTGCTTCATGCTCAGATCCCTTGAACATGAATTGCAGGTGATAAACTTGTTCTTGGAGGGAGGGATTCATTTGGCTTCCAGGATAAGGACTTATAGGTAGCAGTCCTAGGGAGAGTAATGCTTATGGGAACAAGCCTGCTTCCTATGAGACAGAGTGGGCAGATAAAGATGAAGGTTATCTGCCACCTTGGAGGGGTATGCACAGCAGACTCTTGTTGTGGCCATCTAGTCCTTGTTTGTCACTGGCAACCTCATGGAAACCATTGTTCACACTTTTGTTATTTCAGGACTGTATGATTCATCCTCCTCAGGGATCCATGTTCCCTGAAGTTTTCTGCTACATCCTCTCTCCAGGTGAAGAGGAAGCTTGGAGCTCCATTGACTGAAAATGCTCATTGTTCTCTCTCTCATAGTTTGGAGAGGTCTTAATAAAAATCATAGGAGTTCTGATTAAACTTGATATCCCAATAAACTACATTTAAGTTGAGGTATACCTCAGGTAGAATCTGGGATGGAAAATGTCGCTGTTGTTTACTTGGAGTTCAACCTAATGGGGATTCTTTTATTGTATTCAGCAAATCCAGCCCTTTCTTGAATCATACATGATTCTTTTGAGCATCCCCAGATTCCTGAACCAGCCTCTCCAGGACACAGACTTCCCAACAAGGAAAGAGGAAGAAGCTCTCCTCAGAAAATATAGACCTGCTGCTTATTCCTCCCTGGGTATTAGAGAGCATCAAAGATGGTGGCAGGAGAAGACAATGAAACAGAATTAAACAGGAACTCTTGGTATGAGGTCTTCCTCCATCTGCTTCTTCATTCTAGGGTCCAGTGATCAGAAAACAGCTGTGAGGGCCTCACCTCAGAGTAGGTGAAAATGCAGAAAGAAGAGAGAGTCCATCCCAGCATGTGTTTCCCACGCTGTGGGGTGAAGTATTCACCAGGAAGTGTGTGTATCATTATATTGAATTTTTTATAGGAATAGCTGCCAATATAACTTGTTTCTGGAAAGCTTCCTCAAATGCTACCATCTTTGCGTGCTCGTTTCCTAGGGCTCCTCTAAGAAAGCAAACATTCTTCCCCCTAAAGTTTCACTCTTGATAGAAAATAAATCACATTTATAAATTCTTACTTTTCCTCTGCCCTACAATAAAGTATGGCTTCTGAGAAGACAGGAAACAGGTGAGAACAAATTATTCTTTGTGTTCCTTTCAGTCCTAATATGTACATTGTTATATTAAAGTTTCAAAACTATATCACCATTATTAATAGCAGGGACTCTTTCCATTATGTTCCTTCCTAGTGCAAGATAAAGAAAAGACTCATTTCTTTTGGGACTATTGTCTTGGGTCCCCCCCACCCCTGTTTTGTTTCCACAGCATGATAGTGACACTTCTTGAAACAAAATTTCTTTTCTTCCCAACTGGGTCATAGAAGCCCACAGTCCCCTTTCCTCAAAGGTTGTCATAAAAGCTCACCTTTTCCAAACCTGTGTAAAGAACTGAGAGAGTCTACAGCTTGCCTTGTTTGATAGTAGGTCACAAGACGCTCCCCCTCTCTCAGAAGAGGTCCTGACTCATACCTAAGAAAGAAATGTTGCACAGAGACGCCAAGAATCTAGACAGGCTTTGCGGGACGTCATCACTTTCACTCACACCTGTTAGCTCACACACTTTTTGTCCAATATCATCTTCACACAGTTATGCATGCTTCGGTGAACCTAAGTATAACATACCCATGGTCTTTGAGTTTTCAGTCTGAAACCTTCCATGTCGCCCAAAAGTATGATCAAACATAGTCTATGCTTAGCCAGACAAGCTATGACTCTACGACAGACCGGAAGTGGGTCACCTCCTCTAGTGCTTCTACATCTCCACCTATTCTGCCCACTCATGGACAATGCCATGTGTTTCCCATGGACTGGGGCTCAGTGAGGTCAAGATGAATTTATGAACTGCTGCAATCCTATTTTCTCACGGCATGCTTGGCTCTGCTCAGTTTCCAGTCAGCAGTCTTAGAGGCATCTTTGGCTGCAGTGAGGCTTTCCACAGCTTTCTGATCATCACAACTGGCAATGTGACATGCCGATCCAGCTCTTACTACCTTTGAAGCACTGCTCAAAGTGCCTTTCCGACAGTAACTCTTCTGTGCCTTACAACCTGGCAAGGAAAGGACGATTTCATTGTTTCAGTTTAGCAGATAAAGAATCCAGCACTAGGGGGTTTAAGTGGATTCTCCAGACTCATATAACAGGAAGGGAAAGAGTGAAAAAAAAAAAGACCCCAACATCTGGCTCTATGTCCTGAGTCCTAACCTCTAGGCTTCCCACCCTTCTTTTTCTCTTTCTCCAAATTCCTACGCTTCAGGAATAATGTAATAACCTATGAATTGTCACAGATAACACCCCTAAGGCAGCTTCCCCAGATGGGCCTCCACATGCCTTATGGGGTGCTTACTTTCATGTGTCACGTGTCACGCTCCTCTGAATTGTTTAAGTATCCTGCCTGAACTCAGCACTGTCTCTCCCACACTGTCTATAAATATTTCCCAGTGTCTAGCAGGAGCGTGCTAATGGAGTGCTATGGGAAACCCAAAGGCAACTAGGAACACACAGATCTCGATGTGCTGTGAGAACTACAGCTGGATGTAGGATGGAAAGATTAATGGTGATAAGAAATCTTTCAAGGAAGTGAACTTAACCTTGTTAAGAGGGGCAAGAAGACCGAGTGAGCTCTGGGAATATGTTCACTCTGGAGCACATCTGAAAAACAATTAGGATGTGGGAAGTAACCAAGAAAGATGACCCGGCAGCACGGTTTGGAGACAGAAATGAGGTTGGTCCATTTAGACTCTTGAACTAAGCCAAGCATGGAAGCTGAGGATGAAACTTACAGGGATGGGGCTACTTAGTTTGTTCAGTCTCTGGCTCTGCAGGTAATGGGTGATTAGGTTCCTACGTTTCTGCTGTTTTGAGTAAGTTCATGTCACACAAGTGGCTTTTTTATCCCAATAGTGAGTTCATCAGAAAATGGTGGAATTTAATGGTCTTCTCATTTTATGTTCTCATCTTTGCTGTCCTCCATCTCACGGGGATGCTAACAAGCTGGCCATTGTCAGATACGAGCCTCTGTATCAGACTCCCTACCCTCTAGAGGATGAGTCAATATTTCCTATTCATTACAGAGGACCCCCAAGGGGCTGAAATATCACGCACATAAAAAACGGTCTTTGTACCTAATCTTCTTATATCCCCCCCCCCGATCCTACTTAAATTTCGTTTTTTAAAAATATTATTTCTTTGAGAGTTTCATACAGTGTATTTTGATCATATTCATCCCCTTTCCAGATCCACCCCACCTCCCTTGATTTCCATTTTAAAGAGCGAAATTTTAGGATAGCACCATGGCTCGACTGTCATACCCGATATCCAGACATGGCAATGGCCACAACGTCAGCACCTTCCTTGAAGTTCCTCACCCTTCTCCTCCCCAGGATGCCTCTGGGTGTCTTCCGCATGGCACAAGGTGCTGTCCCCAGGATGCCTCTGGGTGTCTTCTGCATGGCCCAAGGTGCTGTCCCCAGGACGCCTCTGGGTGTCTTCCGTATGGCCCAAGGTGCTGTCCCCAACAGTTCCCTACTGTCAACGCTGCCTGCCTTCTTCATCCTGCTTCTGCTGTCCTTTGATTCATTTTTCTTCTCTATGTTTTCGATTATAATATATTTTCTCTCCCTTCCCTTTCCTTCCTCCAGACCCTCCCATACACTCCCCATGCTCTTTTTGAAAGACATGGCCTCTTTCCCATTCATTAATTGTTGTTACACACACACACACACACACACACACACATCTATAATCATAAAATATATAAGTATTATGGTTTGGGCTGTACTGTGCGATGTGCATATTTTCAGGGTTGTCCATTCAGTATCGGATAATCAAGTATTGTGTTCTTCCCTGGGGAAGACTGTTTATTCTGCTCTTAGCATTCTTTAGCTGCCTGTAATGTCAGAAGCTACACCCATGAACGTCGCCAACAGGACTGCCTCATCATGAGAGTAAATGAAGACAATGATGGACATGCTAACATGGATGCAGGAAAGCCCAGGCGGCTTCATCCTACACGGAGTCCCTCACCTCTTTGTTTCCAGTTTCTACTCATCCTTCAAGACTTAGTGGCTATAGCTAACCTGTGACTTCTTAACTCTGCGGTGTGCCTGATTGATATCTTTTACTGTTTCTCCCTCAGTGTATAGTCTCAGAGTTTTATAAACCAATCAGGAAGGCAGTAGATCTGACCGTACACAACTAGATAACTGGAATGATATCATATTTCATGCTGTCTTCCTGTGTCTATACTTTCTGTGTTTATTTGTTCTATAAGAAATGTAAACTGGGAGCTGCTTCCATCAACATCATTAGGGCATCTTTTAAAAACACTATTAGGAAAACAGGCCCATGGGGCAGATCCTGCGATATCTATTTTCCTACAGACAATTTTCCATTGAAAAGGTACAAGAAGCATCACACTGTCAAATGGATTAAAAATCAAGTTATTTTGATTCGGTTGCCTTGGAAACAGAAAGACTGTGGCCTCCTTGATTTGCTATTTGTGCAGAATTTCCAGGCTAACCCTGGACCTTGGCATTCGAGACACAACTTTCTTTAAACATATGGGTTTGCTTTTATCCACACCTGTGCATGGGGTGTTTGATGCTGTCATCTTTCGACCATGCTGCTGAGTTGAAATGCCCAAATACCTCAAAGGTACGGCTTGAATTGTGCTCAAACGAAAAGGCAAAGAATTGAAGTTGGTCTAAAATTCAGACAATCCAGTTTTCTGTCATTAGTGACAACTGTCGCAATATGCCATAGAACAGAGCTGACAGCTACACCCATGAGGATGGAGCACCTTCTCTGTGCAGTGCCGACAGTGCTTGAATCTGAGTTTGTGCAAGGCCAACCTTTGCACTTTGGAAATTGGGAGCCACGTTTCTGAGGTGAAGGGTGAAGTGATGTGTGTCCTACAGAGTGGACCCCAAGGCCATGGCTTAGTTCAGTTCAGCAAGCTTACTCTAGTGTGATCTAAAGCATTTTGTGATTTGCCTTCAAAGTCATTTTTCCTTCCCCATACACAAATTTGTCTTCTTAGCGACAATTCTTTTCACATCATTGGTTTGGAAATGTCATCTCTCTCTCTGTGTGTTTGTGTCAGTAATGAAGTGAAGAGAGATCAGAGG
>JADRCH010000212.1:1216079-1235916 GCA_019843965.1 Rhynchomys soricoides | reverse complement strand
TGTGTGTGTGTTTATACCCCAACCTCTGTGGTGTGTGTGTCTGTGTGTTTGCATACAGTACTTTTAACTCATGAGTCAGGCTTGCAAAGCATGCTAGGCAAATTTAGAAGGCATCCTGCTGGGAGAAAAGGCCTATTCTTAGCATGAGACAGACCATGTGAAGCCATTTTGAGGACCTGCTTTAAGAATAGGAGTGGGGGTGGGGTGGGGGGTGGAGTTTAGAGCACATTCTTCCTAATAATGTACACTATATCATCAGTTCATTCTTCATTGAAATCATAGAATCGTTTTGTGGTTTATTCGTGTTTTATTGCATTTGCTTTCTGAAACAGAGTCTTATGCTGTATCCTATTCTGACCTGAAATGAGTCCATATCAGACCAAGATGCCTTTGAACACACAGCAGGCTTCCTCCCTCAGCCCCCCAAGTCCTGAAACTGTAGGCATGAACCATTACATAGAGTTGTGAAGCTCATTTTTACTAGTATTAAGTAAATACTTTTCCAAAAATAAAGCTTTGTTCATTTTTGTTTGTTTTTAAATAAAATCAAACAAACAAACACTGGTTAATAGAGGAAAACATGAATGACAGAGGTTCAGGTTAAAATGAAATGTGGTCTTCACACTACTCATTGTAGTAGCTCAGTGCCCCTCCCTGTTGATGCTTTCCTGTAGTTTATATAAACTACTGGTGGTCCAGTGCTTGCGGTGGAGTCAGGTCATGTTGCTTTGGATGCATATGTTGAAATCCTTGTGTGGTCATTAGGTCATAGTGCTCTTTTGAGAGTCCTTAAATCTTTTTATGCCACATGAAGGAACAGAAAATGGCTACTAGCCATTGACAAGTAAGTTGGTCCAGATCAGACACTGAATATGGGGCACCTTCATTTTGGGCTGCTCAACCTCTGGGTTTCTCTATTTCTAAGCCACCAACTTACGGTATTTTGTTACAGCACTGCAGCTGAGATAGCTGTATGTTCTTGCTTAGTTGTAACTACTTTGGGGGACTAGTTATACATTGCATTTGCAAACAAGCATTTGGCTTCTTGTTTATTGCTTTATGAGTAAGGTTCAGTGATTGTTTTTTTCCTCCAGAGAGTCACCTCTGAGTAGATACTTCAGTCTGTGAAGGATGATCTCTCTCAGCCAGTCCAGTGGTTGTGCTTTGAGAGCAGCCACTCACAATGGGTTAAGAGTTGGGAGTGACAAGAAAACATCATTGAGATGAACAACTTAGGAGCCAGATCTCACCCCCAGACTTTTGTTTCCCAGCCCTGATTCAGGGAAGGGGACTCACTTCCCTTGAGGTTCTGTTAGTCACAAGTGCAGAATTAGAGATAATACACAACAGGTTTAGTAGGTCCTGACTGTTTAGGTGTGTTTTAATTTTATTTTTAAAAATAAATTTGGCTTCAATCAAGGCAAAACACACCGGAAATATTGAATGGACACCAATGCAAACCCAAGAAAATGTTTTCATTGCTCAGACGAGACCTTTGCACACGGATGTGTTCGTCTGTATTAACACACATTTGTGTCATCATCTTACACATTTTCCCAAGCCTCTCCCAGTGCTGGGCACAGGCCTGGCTTCTAGGAGGTGTTCAAAGCACCTCTGTTGACCAAGTGGCCATATTCCATTTGACATATCAGAAGCGAATCCTTAATTTCCCTCGAACTCTGGTTCCCTGCCTACCCCCATTGCTTCTATTTATAACTCTGTTTTCTACGATTTAAAAATTCCAAAGTCATCTCTTGTGACAGCTCACAGATCCATCTCTTCACTCCATCCTACACATTAAAATCACTGCAATCTTCCTGCAGCTCAGCTCTGATTCTGACAACCTTTGTTCCTAACTCCTGGGAGCTCTTGGCTTTCAGAAACACAGGTCCTTGCTTCTTCATGGGAGACCACTGAGGGAAAAGACTGACCAGTTCTTCCACTGCGCTTCCCATCAGAGGGCCGCTTCTCATGTGCAAGACACAAACTCCACCTTACACACACACACACACACACACACACACACGTGGTGCTCCTTGTACACAAACACACATGCATGCATATGCTCTGCACACCCTTAACCTCACACAATCACATAAACTCTTACACATGCATCCTTAGCTTCTTACGCATTTGTGCTCACAGTCACACATAAGGACACTTTCCCCCATAGACTGTGCCCCTTACATACTCACACACACTTGTGACACAGATGCTCTTGTATATTCACTTCCACAGTATGTCCACTATTAAACCCTCTCTTCACCCCCATCCATTCTTACATACTGCAGACTCAGTCCCTTGCACTAACAGACCCATTCTCACACATACCACACCCCACAAACTCTTTAAAGCCAGCCACACCGCTCAGACCACACACCCTTCGCTCACACTGTGTTCTGAGTGAGCTTTTGCTTTTGCCAGTCTGTCTTTCCAGCACAGTTTTTCCTCCATTTTAAAATGCTTTAGATCATCTTAAACTCTGCCACTCTGTGGAGAATTAGGCTTCCTTCTGGTAGTGCCCAGGGTCTGCAGCAATATTTGCCTTTAGTGCTTCTCCTTGAGCAGGGAGCCGGGGACCTGGCTGTCACTGGACCTTTGTACAGAATGCTGCCTGCCTGCCTGTTGTCTTTCTGAGTCTAGACTGCCCCTGTCCCTTCCACCATCCCCTGCTCCCCTCCCCCACTCCCTCTTTCTTCCATCTTTTCTTCCCATCCCCCTCATCATGACTACACATCGGCTTTTACAAAACCAAATTTTCCTCTCCTACTACATTTTCCTAGTAGCATTCCCCCTGATCCTGGGTCTCCTACCCCTGGAGAAATTTCCCGGGTGCATGGGGGGGGGGGGAGTAGCTGGAAGGACAGTCTGAGGGAGGTGGCTAGTCCCACTTGGATTTTATACAACCAATGAATAAATGTAGAAAAAGCATGTTCAACCTATGTTAGCAAACATGCTAGAAATTACTCCTGGCTTACCTGGAATTCAAATATAACTGAGTGTTGTGTATATTAACTTGCTAACAGGAATAATTCCTTACAATTACCCAGTGATTCTGTTTCATTATGGAAACCAGAGTGGTAAAAATAAAAGCTAACAGCTCAGGGCTCACTAGGAAGGAGTTTTCAAACCATGATTTTTTTTTTTCCATCTTGTTGTAGAAGGAATGGACCAAAGACCACGGATGATTCAACATGGTAACCAGAGTCACTGAGTGTGACATTTTCTGTCACTTCATTAGTTTGAAGAGGCTGCAACTGTAGGCATGGCAGAGACCTTAAGTTACTTTATACACCACATCTGAAAAACTATTAAAGTAATTTATAAGTCTGTGGGTGCCTCTTTGCCCTATTTAAAAAACCCTTTTGACCAATAAAAACTGATTTCAAGGTAGGGTTTATAACATAGTTTCCATTGCCAGCACAGCCTAGCACAACTGTGGAATCGTCACTAATGATATTTTCCTTGAAATAAATTACTAATATGTGAATCTATGTGAATGTACTTTTATGTCAAACATTAACTTTTTGTAACCAGAGAATAAAAATGTGTTTCTTCACAGACTTTCTTCTTAACAGTACCGAGAGCTAGCAAATTCTGTAAAGGTTATAGAGTTCAGAGATAAAACCTCTGGGTTCTAGTCTCTCGGTTTAGTGACAAGTTCTCAGCCTTAGCTGTGAAAACTGGACGGCTGCACTTTAGTGCTCTTTGGGTGGCAGCTTACAGCGGGCTCAGTAGCACAGCTTGAGTTGCTTAGACTATCCATAGCATTGGCTTAGAATTCCCAGTCATTGCACAGTCATTAGCTTCTTCAGGTTCAGATTGCTAACCACATGGGGGGAGGCATGTAACTAAAAGTGGGGCCATGAGAAATTTGGCAACAATAAGCTTGAGGAACCCTCTACTACCAAAACTCAATCAAATCAGACATATGACCACTGGGAGTGCGCTCAACAGTGCTGGTTGCACCTGCGTAGCACTGTGAGGGCTCCCTGTATGCGCTGCCCCACTATGCACCAACAAACAAACACTGACTGAAATGTTTAGGGTTAGATTGCAAACTGCAGTGTTTCTACTGAACACACAAGTTAATTGTGGGAGCAGACCTCATATTTTGCTGCCATCATTCTTCCTCATGTAAAATGATGACAACTTTAGATGCTGCTATACTGGAATGCCTGGCTGTTAGGGATTGCAGAGAATTGCTGACTCAAGGGTCATACAAACTGCTTCCAAGGGCCTTGGTTAGCATTAGAATAGAACAGCCAACTATTTCTGAAGTGGTCCTAAATATGCTTTCGCCATTTTAGAGCATCTATGCAAATTGGCATTCTCAACATTGACATTTATCAAATCAAAATATTAACCAATCCAGAAGACGTTGAAGATGCTTTATATGCTGCAGCTAAAATTTCTTTACGTAAAAACAACACATGTGTCTTTTTACTGTGCAAATCTGCTTTTGTCTTTGATAAACGATAAAATTACACGTAAAACAGAGAATCGATTTTTAAATTATTTCTTTACATTTTATTAGCAATAAATGTTTGACTTGCATGCTTCATAACCCAGGTCACAGAAACATTTCTAATGCAAAGAGTGTCACGAAAGGAAACCTTTAGCAAGCCTTTAATCATCAGGGAGTACACATTAGTTTCTCATTGTGCTTGGAGCAAGCACTAAATGAGCAACTCTCTCCATTCCCTACCCAGATTAAGTTGCTTTAAGAAGTCAAGAGGTAAGCTGGGCAGTGGTGGCACACACCTTTAATCAAAGCACTCGGGAGCCAGAGCCAGGCGGATTTCTGAGTTCGAGGACAGCCTGGTCTACAGAGTGAGTTCCAGGACAGCCAGGGCTACACAGAGGAAACCCTGTCTTGAAAAAAAAGAAAGAAATCAAGAGGTAAACTATGTTTACTCCATTAGTTCTGGTTTGTTTATGGTACTTTCACTAACAGGAATTCTACATAGTAACATTATTTCCAAGGCCAATTAGGCTGCAATAGGCAGAATAGGTTTTGTGGAAGGCATAATTAGGGTAAGATTTTTTCCCCACTTAATATTGAAAACTGGAATCAGCAGCTGCTAGTGGTTGAGCACCAAAGTTGTCAAATATTTACTTAACACAATTTTTAAATTTAATTTTGAAATTTTCATATATGAAAAGCAATGTATTGTGAATATATTTATTTACTACTGTTCCCTCAAATCTTTCACATCTACAAATCACCTTCTTTCCAAACTAGTTCATCTCCAACTTTCACATCTTTGCTATCCTCTGACTGTCTGTCTGTCTGTCTATCATCTATAGTATCTATTATCTATCTATTTATCCATCTATCTATCTATCATCTATCTATACTATCTATCTATCTTACTGTACTGACTGGTTTTGTGTGTCAACTTGACACAAGCTGGAGTTATCACAGAGAAAGGAACCTCCCTTGAGGAAATGCCTCCATGAGATCCAGCTGTAAGGCATTCTCTCAATTAGTGAACCGGGGTGGGAGGGAGGCGCTCAGCCTATTGTGGGTGGTGCCATCCCTGCCTCCAAGTTCCTGCCCTGTGTGAGTTCCTGTTCTGATTTCCTTTGGTGATGAACAACAGTGTGGAAATGTAAGCTAAATAAACCCTTTCCTCTCTAAATTGCTTCTTGGTCATGATGTTTTGTGAAGAAAAACAAACCCTGATTAAGATTCTATCTATCTATCTATCTATCTATCTATCTATCTATCTATCTATCCATCCATCCATACTATGTACCTATCCACTCACCTATCATCTATCTATCTGTCTGTCTGTCTATCTATCCATCCATCCATACAGTGCAGGTCTTATTTTGACAGCCATGTTCCCTGTGTGTTCATGACTGTAATGGCCATGCCATATCCAGGAGACAGTGTTTTGTAGGACTCCTCACCAATCTCCAGCTCCTCCATCATTGTGTCTCCTCTTCCCTGATGTTCACTGGGTCATTGAGAAGGTGATACAGATGTGCCATTTAGGGCCAAGCATTCACAGCCATTTAGTCATCATTTTGATCACTTATGAGTTTCTGTATTAGTTGCCAATCATGTGAAAAGCAATGTATCTAGACAGTAAGCACCTTCTTTTTGATCCCCAAATGGACCCTACAAAGCAAGTATTGTCATTTTATCCTGATTTTACAGGTTTAGAAACTGAAGCACAGGTGAGCTTTACTACATCAGCTGTCCCATAGCACATTAGCTAGTTTGTGGATTCTGTCATAGTGTACACCTCATTGCTTTAGCTTCTGAACACCATAGGCTACAGTCCCTGCTTCCTGTGCTTCCTGCCCACTGTGGGTTGGTAGTGCCAGCAGCACCATTAGCAAGAGGAATGGGCTGAGAAAGGATGCTGCAGTCTTCATGTTCTAAGTACCTGCACTATGCTTTCACTTCTCACCTGTGTGCTGAATTGTTTGTCAACTTGACACAAGCTGGGGTCATTTGAGAAGAGAAAATCTCAGTCAAGAAAATGTCTCCATAACATCCAGTTGTGGTCAGGCCTGTAAGGCATTTTCTTAATTAATAATTGATGTTGGAAGATCCAGCCCACCATGTGGGCTGGTGTTCTTGGGTTCGATAAGGAGGCAAGCTGAGCAAGCCACGGTGAGCAAGTCAGTAGGCAGCATCCCTCCATGGCCTCTGCATCAGCTCCTGCCTCCATGTTTTTGCCCTGCTTGATTTTCTGCCCTCACGGCTTTTGATGATAAGCTAATGTATGGAACTGTGAATAAAATAAACCCTTTCCTTACCCGAGGTGATTTTGGTTATGGTGTTTAATCAGAGCCATTGTAACCCTAACCAAGACGGCCTGTAATAAACTCCAAATTACTCTTTATGTAGTTCTGTATGCTATTTCCTCCCCTTGGGGTATTTTTCTGTGCTAAATATAAGTACATTTAAAACTACCTTTATACTGACACACTTTTGGATGCTGTATGTACCATCAAGGTTACCTGAGGATCTATGGAAAAGTGGAAATGTGAAGAAGCCCTTTCAATGTTTGAAGAGTCCCAGATCTCCAGTGCAGTACTAAATAGAGTATAATATTGTTTCTTTGTGTCAAAGGCCTTGTCAGAGTTGGAAAGCCCTAGACTTAGGAGTTTGATCAAGTGCTGTCTCTCTGCTAAGGAACAAATGTAAGCTGTGTGGAGGGTCTCTGGGATGTCTCTGTCAGAGCAGAATTTCTGATTGAGCTCATTGCTCCTAGCTGTGAATACTCAGGGAGTCTGGCTCTTTCTCTATTAACCCAAAAGAATTCCTTAGTATGCTGACTCCACAGATCTGTGTACTGTCTGTGACTCTTCAGATCCTTGCTTTCCTCCTGCCTGGGCTCACAGTCAGTTATAATGAAGTCAGGACCCTTTACTGTCCATTCAAGGCCTCCCGGCAGTGCTCCATCACCATGCCTTTGGGATCTGATTATGCTATGTCTACTCTCACTCACCACTACTCACCGCTCAATCCTGCCCGCAACACTACCACCCTGCCACACTCCAGATATTGACCCCACAGAGGCTCCTCGGGCTTCTAGACTCCAGCTCTCTTCTCGTGCTCACCTGAGATACTTGAAATTCTTTCCCCGTGCAAAGACAGAAGATGACGGGTTCTTCAGGTTCTTCAGCCTGGCTGAGCTTACCCCCACTTACTCAGACCTTTTTCCTGTTAAAATCGTTGAAACCACCCCATCTTCCTTGGATGCCACTAAATCCATCTTTCTGCCAAACACAAACAATTCTCACAATGACCCTACGCTCACCCCACACTGTATCAGTCTAACACTTTATCCAGGAGCTAACAATATACTAGCAAATATGTTCCTCAAAAGAACATGCCCTCGTGTATGAGCACACACACAGACACACACACAGAGACACACACACAGATACACACACACACACAAACACAGACACACAGTGTCTGCCTCTCTCTCTCTCTCTCTCTCTCTCTCTCTCTCTCTCTCTCTCTCTCTCTCCCCTTTCAGTACTTACACACTTCCCCCTTCCCCCAGGTCCACCTTTAGAAAAATAATCGGAGATGCCTTTGATAAGAATGATGGATTGATAATGACAAATCCCTATATAATGTCAGGCATTGTTTTACGAAGCTTACACATAGCAACACAACAATTCTACAACTGATAATAAAACAGGAGATTTATTTTCACCATATTAGATATGAACAACTGTGGAACATATGGATCATAGTTCAAGGTCGCAGCAGTCAAGATGGAGACAATCAGATTTGAACCAAGACAGTCCATATTCCTGAAGCTACACCGCACTGGCTTCTAAACCTCACTACACTTTATAACTTTATTTTTCCATCTTCCAATGCTGGTAAATCCAGCAAGCTGAGATTTGTTTTCCATCCAGATCCCAGATCTGAAGCTGCAGCCTGCAGAGGTTCACTATCAGCCTTTGTGCTAGATGGCCCAGCAGCGGCTGACCCAGGTTTGCCCTCCCTCTACCTGCTTTCTTCCCTTGCTTTCTGCAGCTGAGCACCCTCTTTGATATCCTCCTACTTTCACGGTTGGCATCACTTCAGTTTTCTCTGCCAAAATCTCCTGTGTTCAAAGCTGTTTGCCAGCTTTGAGTGGATTGCTCAAGTGTCACATTAGGGTAAGAATAGTGCTCACCTTATTAGGAATCATGAAACTGCTGTAATATGGGTAAAAACTTTAACCAGTATCTGACCCATGTGGAGTCCCAGGATTGGGATGCCCAGGTCTTCCTTCCAACCTTGTATGGGCTCTGGGTTCTGGTCCACATCTGTACTTGGATAGAAATGGATAAACCCCAACCTTTCCACGGACCACCTCTTGCTTCCCCAAACTGGAGGTCGTCTGGAATGGCTCATCTTGAGAAACAAATTCTTCCCAGCTGAGAACTCCCAATTAAATTCATTATGGAACTCTGTGGATTCCACCTTCAGTACATTCCCAATCTGAAGACTTCTGATAAACACACATCCTCCTAACTTCATGCTTGGACCACTTTCTGACTGTCTGGGTCTGCAGTGCCATCTCCAAGGTATCCCCGTCCCTAGCCATTCAGGTTCATTTTACTCATAGCCCCAAGGATCCTTTAAAATCTAATATCTATATCTATAAAACCACTGAATGACTATCTGATTTGTCACAGACCCAATCTTAACAGGGACACCCCACAACTGTGCCTTACAAAAACCTCCTCATTCTTGTCCCATTTCTCCAGGTTGGTGTTTCCAGACTCCCAGATCTCCTTGCTACAGAGGCCTTTGCATTTTGGATTCCCTCTGGCCCTTAGCACTAGGTTTCTGCTGAAACGCACTTAATTTTTATTCAGGTTTCTGTTCAGACATGTCTTTCCTTGGCCACCTTGTGACCACATACATACTGTGTATAGAAAACTGACAGGCTATTTGGTAAGTTTTAAGTGTGACAAAGCACAGAATAAATCTGTAATTGCTTCTGATTTTTCATACATTCAGAATACCTGGGTATGTCACATCTGCTTCTGCAACAGATAAAATGCTCTCAATTTCCATGAGGCTGTTAGGGATGCTCCTTAGGTCTCAGTTGATCTGACACTCCAGAATACTAATGGAGCTTGGACTGGGAATGATGCTGAGGGCTTCTGACCATTCTACAGAGTTTGCATACTAGCTCATTTGGTCACAGGACTTGCTTAATTGCATTTGACTGCCATAGGCCAAGTGCTAAGGCCAACACCCATCAAAAGTCAATTAAGTCAATTTCAAATACAAGATTTTATCTAACATTTTTTTTTTCTGTTAGTTTGTGAAAGGCTCCAGTTGACAGATTTTGGCAGAAACAGTAACGTTCCTTGGGAACTAATACCTTTCACTTTCGTGCACAGAAGAACAGTAGCTGCAATTTTGCCTTTCCCATTAGGATTTTTTGTTTATCTAAATATTAGTGCCCTTAGACAAATGGGCAACTATGTCACAGTTTTCAAAAAGGCTCTGTGGGTGAGAGAATCCGGTGGAATACTAAGCATCTAATCAGCTGAGCAGGAAAAGGAAGATGAGTTAGAGCAACGCTGAAAACAAGAACTGTTTAATATTCAACACTATTACCATGACACCAATTCCCAGGAATGGGCTAAGGGAATCTAACATTGACTTATGTAACCTGTGATAAGCATGACGATGTTTCCCAAACAAAGCATACCACAAATTATGTATTTATAAATCCAAAACGTACACCTCTCATCCTTCTTTTCCTTGAATACATACAGAGCCCAACATACTTTAATACTTTAGATAATAGTTTTATCTTCTCTCCAAAAGTATGCACCATACAACCGAATGGAGAACGAACCTGCCACCGAGAGACAGAGGATCAAACCACTTTCAGCTCTTAGACAAACCAATGCATAATGGAGAGTATTTTACAAAGCCATAGAAAAAAAGGTGAGAAAAAGAAACATAGGCTGTTCCACTGAAAGGGAATTTAACTTTCCATTTGTGTCACCTGTAGGTGTATCAGGAATGAAGGTCCTTAAGGCAAAGCAATGTTGCATTCTGGAGAACTGCACTATGGTTAATAACCCAGTTCCCTAGTTCCAGCTCCATACATCTCCCAGGTGATAGTAGGAACTGGACAGAGTTTAAAGGATGAAGGCCCACCCTCTGGATGAGACACACAATAACACCTTTGCTGTCATACTATTACTTAGGAAATCCCCAATATTACTGCAAAGCCATCATCCCCTGTTACAGCCTCATCAACACATGTCACCTTGAAATGACGTAAGCCAGACTTGTGATACCCTCAAAACTTGCAAAGTGCTGACTTAACACAGGAGAAATGCTGGGAGCACTTACCACTAGACTCATGTCTTTAAAGAGTTGAGAGAACTAATCCTACAGTATGCGCTCATATGTATACAGGTTCAGTTCCTTGTAATTCTTCCCCAGAGATTGTGAATATGGATGTTGAGCAACACATAGCCCTCTCATGTCTGATCCCGAGGCTCATAGGAACTTTATAAACCTCAGCCCCATTTCCTACCCCTTGGGGCCTTGATTGGGAGTATGATAAAGGTATCTGTTTACACCACCTCTACAGGTCAAATCTCAGAAGAATGTCAAGTTGAAAACTGGATTCTACAGAGTACCTTCCCTTCCCATCTGTGTCTTTAATATGGCTCTTTAATGTCTCCCTGAACCTATGGTACTTTTGCTTTGTGGGAAACTCATCATGAGCATATCCTAGGAGACTGGTTATCTGCCAGCTACCTCATACAGTTTGCTCTAGAACAGGGTCCAATGTTTGAGATGTTAGAGATGCCGAGCTCCACTGCTTTAGATGTGCTCTAACATGGTCTGGCTTGTTTCCAGAGCTTGGAATGCCTGAACTTGCTTCTGGGTATAAGGGGATTTGAAGCAGATCTTGGTAACCCTTTCCTGAAATTTACATGACAAACACCAATGGAACTGAAACACTAATGTAGACTATGGCTCATCACCATATCCTATGAAATAGAACATGGTCCTCTGTCTAGGGTACGATTCCCTAGTTGTTAACACTGGAGCAGCAAGGCAAACCTTAAAGAGAAAACTTAAGTCAATGATCACAGGCAGGCCAAGTTATTTCTGGTTGAAAATGACGAAAGAAGCTTTCCCCATTAGCTGCAAAAACTGTCAGAAAGGCCGGAGTCTGCCTATACAACACATCTGAGGTATCTCAAAGCATCTCCCTTGGCTACTTCACTTAGCAAATAATAGTGGGACACTAGATGGTATCTATTCCGACAAGGCCAGGGCACCTCAGGTTACTGGCAGGAGGGAATTCTGGCTTTCTTGAAAAGATGAAATGCCCAAGTCTTCTCCATTTGAGGGCATTGTGTCATCGCTGCAACAGTGTGCCATTGAAAATGAAGACTACCAGGTTGGGAGAGTGTACAGTCGGCCAGTGTTTCTAAGGCACTCCAAACACCTACATCTGTTGTATATTAATTGAAAGAACCCATTTTTAGGCTTACTTTTGAAATCTGCTAAGGAATGGGTACTGATTTCTCCAAATCCTCAAGGCCAAGTTTCATTTTTTCCAATCCAACACATTATTCTGTTTTTCTAAAGAGTAAAAGCCTTAAATGGAAATCAAAGCCTGTAGCTAAACAACTGACCCTTTTGCTTGAACTGGGGTTTGAAAGGGGCCGAGACTGTTTCCTTTCTTATTTCTGAGAAACCGGGCTCAAGGGTGAAGTCTAATGGAAGTCTTCAAAGGTTTATTTTCCTTTATAGGTCTAATGAAAGAGTCAGAACCTGACCCAATAAAATGTAGATTATGATGCATTTCTACTTGGTAAAAGGACCTCCATGTCTTATCTCTTTAAAATGATCAAAAGTGTACTCTGATAATTCATTACAATATACACACCCATAAATATGCCTGGGTAATTCATTTCTTCTGATACTAAAGATTTAATTTTTAATTTTTCAGTGAAGTGATTATCATGACTAGTAGTATACAGTTGGACAAAAATACATAATAAGACATAAAATTTTGGTATATAATTATGAAACAAACAGTATAATTTTGCCGCGATGGTTTTATTTCTGTCAACGAGTGCTTTACAATGGGACAGGTTGGTTATCCACCACATTCCTATCTTTGTTTTTTATACATGTAAGTTTTTGAAATGTTATTGACGTAAAGTGGGTGGATCAAAGGTGGGAGAGATTGTTCACTGTTTGTGAAGAGGGTGCAGGGAAATGGTGAAGGGGACTTGGAAGGGACCTTTGTGGAATGAAGACTCAGGTCAGCTATGGAACAGAAGGAGTCTCCTTACTGTCAGATGCTCTACCTCAGTCTGAGAACTGCTCATCGACAACTCAAGGGAAGCATCTCCTATTGTTAACCTCTGAGAATACCTAGTCTAATAACACATTTTGCATGGCTGTTCCTTCTAGGAGCATTTGAATTTCTCTCTTCCCTTACAAACTTTAATAAAATCAGCTGTTTGCCCTTCATCCTTGGTACCTAAGAGTTGAGCCCCAAATCAAATGTGTCCACCACCATAGCAAGATACAGGAAATGTGGCTACATTTTATTGATAACTCAGGAGAAAAAAGGCTGGACAATACTGATTTTTCAATAGAAGCTTCTTAAACTTTAATGTAAAATGAGTCGATGTAAGGTGATCCTGCAGATTTTGGTCAGTAGGTCTGGGAGTAGATACGAGATTCTGCAATCCTAATAAGAAATTGCAGGCTGCAATGTGATAGATAGGCTTGACTGAAGACATTGGCTTGAATGTTCTTCTACACTGATAAGATATTCATGACTGAACTTCCTGAGAAGCATCTATCTGATGGGAGACAGACAAAATGCTTCACCCGGATGGTGAAGACTGGAAATGCAGGAAGTGTCCATGTCAGACTGAGTGATCTCAGCGTGGAAAGGGATGCTACAGCTGAGATGCAATCAGAGGAGACTGGATGAGGTCATTTCAGTGGTACTGATGGCAGTCAAGGGCATAGCACGAGGACAGTAAAAGAAAGCATTACAGAAACGATAAGGCTTCAGTAAGGGTAAGTAATCCTGAGATAGAGCGTTCAAAGTTCCCTCATCAAACTGAGAATGGCTCAGTCAGAGAAAAATGAGGTATCTAAAGGATTTGGCTAGGGAGAGGGAGATAGGAACATAGGAACCTTTGAAAGACAAGAAAAACTTTAGTAGGCAAAAAATGCCTATATTCTGATATTTTAAACAGTGGGTTTACATTTTGTGGATCAAAATATGAATTTCATGAAACATCTGGCTTCTCAAATTCAGATATTTTCTCACTTAAGAATCATTCGAGGTGTATAAAAATAAAATCATCCCAATCCTTTATTACCAGTGCACGGGAACACCAGGCACGCTTAACATGGTCCAGTCAAAGTGACATCTTATTGCCATTGTTTGATCCCTGCAATCAACTGGATGTGGTAGCTGGGAGGTGTTTCTGATAAGAGTCGGTGACAATGACTACCACACGCACAGCTCTCATTTTTGGCTCTGGTTAAAATGTAGTTCGTGCTGTCTGAGGCATAGAGTAGGGCCTGGGATTCTAAATTTCCCGCCAGCACCCAGGCTCATGTCCACACACTGGAGAGCATGCCTCTAGATGCTAGTGAGTTCTGCTCACTCTAGAACTTATTTGAGTAAAATAATATGTGTTAATGCAAAATATGGTGAACCTAACAGTTTTTCAGTGATTTTAAGTCTTAAGTGGTAAAGTGATTATTGATTTCTAGAAATCAGTTCACTTCTGCAACTGGGCATGCCCATGTATCAGGATCCTCTCCATACATGCACCTACAGCCACACACACACATACATGTATGTATATACATGGAAAATTACAGAACTGCCCATTTTCAAATCTCATTTTATAAAACCTATATAATCATTTTGAATTTTGTAAAGCTGATAAATGGATCTATGCTGACCTGCACATTGTACTTTAAATTTATACTTCATTAATCTTCAGGAAAGCCACATCTATGTGGAAAAGTGCTGGGCCTGCTAGACCGGCCTCCCTTTGGCTTTCCTAGAGAAGTTGTCACAAGCACAGTTCACTCTCTACCTTGCTCCTTCAGGGCATAGCTCAGTAGCTTCCTACAGAGTCCCACCACAGCTGAAGACCTTCACATACACACTGCCTAAAGGGACCTCTGCTAAGCATCAGACAGATGATGCAAGCTCTGAAAAACCTCTGTCTAGTATGAAATATCATGGCTGCTCACTGAATTTTATCTCAGCTTATGCTATGGAGATAAAATGCTACATCCTGCGTGCCATTTACAACTTAACACTAATTTTCTTACTGCTCTGAAAACTGGGGCCCAAGGTCAAGGTGTAGCAGGTTTTCCTCCTTCTGGGGCCTCCCTCCTCAATTTGCACAAGACTAGATTCCCACTGTCTGCATATCAGTCCCATGGGATGAGGACCTTAACCCAGGGATGTCAGTTTACCTTTAACCACCCGCTTGGAGACTGTTTCTACACATTGTGAGTCTAGCGGTTAAGATGTCATCATAGGAATGCAGAGAATGGTATTGTGTCCATAACATATCTCTTGAGCAAGGCTGAACTCCAGGTGCTGGAGAGTTAGAGAAGATGGAGCAGATGCCCAAGGCAGAGACCAATCTTTGTCCTAATAGGCCTGGTGAGTAGAGCCAAAGGAGAGGAGTGAGAGGGAAGTAAGGGTGAGTGGCAAGGTGGCAGAGCAGAGCAGGGGAGGCTAGACCTCTCACCACAGGCTGCAGTGAGACCCAGGACAGGCTGATTCCGTCCACAGTGCCATTCTCAGAGATCCTGCCCGGGTTCCAAAAGCTTCTTTTGTATCTGAGCCTGTGAACTGGTTTTCAATGAGGCCCTCCTGGCCGAGGCTGCTGAGCCCATTTCCTGTCTCTTTCATACCTCTCTGGAAACTTACAACAAGCTCCTATTGACTGAGCTTGCCACAGTGCATTCTCATTCCCTGCAACTTGTAAGTGTTCGCTGTTCAGAATGAGCTAATGCAGCACATTACACACAGGGGCTTCAGCCTGCAGCATGGGCCGGAATGGCAAGTGCATAGTACTGGCCCAGGGGCTGAAGGCATTCTTCTGCACTGCCCAGTTTGTCTCCATTTTTAGTAACCAATGATGTCAGTAATAAAACTGGAATTGCATTGCTTTTGAAGAACGCAAATGCGTTCTTTCTGATGATTGGTGCCTCACCCTTGGGGTTAGAGTTATGTTTAAAGGCACCTAGATAGACATAGGTCTAATATGTGTGTGTGTGTGTGTGTGTGTGTGTGTGTGTGTTATATTTGTGTATATGTATCTAAATGTGCTCTGTCTATGGATATTTGTGTAAAAGTGTCCACCAAGGAATTTTTCACGGACACACAGAATTTTTGCTGTTAAAGTTCCATTTACAATGCTAACAGTGTCACTTTCTGTTACTTTCAACCTGACTCATGACAAATTTAAACCTGTCAATGTTTCAGTCATTCCAGGACAGAGGACAATGAGTGCATTATGAGGGACTGATGGAAACTCAGCAACTCACCTAAAGACGCCTAGGCATTACAACAAGTCACCCTTCAATGGCAGAAGTGCTCTCCTGCAGCCAACTTCATTTCCCTTAGTGAGGTGTTTTCTAGTAACACCAGGCCCGGCTTGAGCCACGACAACATCTTTGTGAAGAGACAGAAGAAGAGTCCTTATGGGAGAACAGGATGCTTTTCTACCGGATTCCTTGATGTTGGTTGAAAGTTTCATGATTGGGGTTTTCTTGGTGACTTGATGCCTCATTCTTGGTGTGAGTGGAAATGAACTAAGTCAGGAGCTGGAACTTTGGCTCCTCAGGCAGCACGAGGAGGACTGAAGTTATTAAGTAGAATTATGTGCTGCTTGGCATAAGCAGTGACTAAGGGGGATTTTAAACAAAAATGTAAGAGTTAAGTCTTCCTTTACATTCTACTTTAAGTTGATATGAGTCGAAGCATGACTACTTCCTGTGTACTTCCTAGTCACTCTTCACCACGCCCTTTACCTGATGCAAATGCTTTTCAGTATCCAAAACAGTGCCTGACCGTTTGCTCAGTAAATCTTTGCGGACTAAAATGGATTGTGATACAGATGCTCATGTGGTATGAATGATTCTCAAGTGGTGTGAGTAAATGTTTTTGTTCTCTAGAATAATATGGCACCTAATTTAAAAAGCTACTTTATGTTCATTCGTTAGCAGGGTATTGTAGTTATTATAATTAGAAAATATATTATTATAATATATTTATAGAATTTAGTGACCCATTTGAGGAGCAGGGCAAAGCAAAAACGCTGTGGTAACCGCCACAGACGTGGCTTTTACCATTTCCTACGAGGTGGTAGAAGGCACAGCTTGGAAACAATTATAGCCAGGATCCACCACATGACTAACTCTCTGGCTTCCTTATCTGCTCCTGTGTTGCTTTTATTTATAAAAAGTAGGGCCTGGCCAGCATTGTTGTTCATTTCCCTCTGTGTGTGTGTGTGTGTGCGCGCGCGCGCGCGCGCGCGCGCGCATGTGTGTGCACATGTGTACATGTATGCGTGTACATGTCAGGCCCTGTGCGTATGCATGTGTGTGCACATGTGTACATGTATGCGTGTACATGTCAGGCCCTGTGCGTATGCATGTGTGTGCACATGTTTATAGGTATGTGGGTACATGTGAAGGCAGGAGGTTGAAATTAGGTGTTTGTCTCAATTGCTCTACTCCTTGACTTTTTAGTCATTCATTCATTCATTCATTCATTCATTCATTGTGTGTGTGTACCTGGTGCTTGTATAACTTTATGAGCACCTTGTCAGTACAAATGCTCATGGACACCAGTGGATATTGGATCCCCTAAACTGGAATTAAAGATGACTGTGAACTGCATGATGTGAGTGTCAGAAATGGAGCTTGAGTCATCCAGAAAACCAGTAAGCATTCTTAACCACTGAGCCATCTCTTGTTGTGTGCCCCCCCCCCTTTTTTATGATAAAGTCTTTCACCGAATCTAGTACTCACCAGTTTGGCTAGGCTGGTTGGTCCACAAGCCCCAAGAATCCTCCTGCCTGCCTTTCCAGTGCCAGGACAGTCCACCACATCCAGCTCCACCCAGAGGTTTTGTGGATAAGAACTCAGGACCCCATGGTTGTATATCTAGCGCTTTCCTAGCTGAGCTGTATCCTATCACCACCACCCCCATTACCTTTTGTCAATATAAAATATACTGAGATTTTACCATTCTAGTTATTTCAAGGCTAGTGCTTTTAAGCACATTCACAAGTTCTGTGCAAACCCTTCATAACACAAGTCTAGTAAATCCTCACCCCAAACATAGAGCTGTTGGTCACTGCACATTAACTATCATTCTGACACTCTCCGTAGTCACCAGCACTCCTCCTCATGGCTCTGTGAATTTGGTACTTTTACTGCTTTATGTTAGTCTCCCAAACAATCTGTCATCCTACACCAGGCTTATTTCACTAAGAATATCCTGAGATTCATCCATATTATAATGTATCTATACTTCTTCATTCCATATCGATATTGAACTGTGTGCATATTCTTTCTGTATTTGGTTATCCATTTGTGTTTTGGTGAACCTATCAGTCATGCCAACGTCTGGACTATCCCCCTTTTCAAAAGTAGAGGGGAAAGGGTTTCAGGGGAGACCCTGAAAGGAAAGGTTGATGGTTGGTGGAGAAAGTGACTCAGTTCAGTCTGACAACTCATCCCATGACTCAATGACTGAAACCAGCAATCACTATCGTGATTACCTCAGGAACCAGAACAAGGGGCATCAGGGATGATCATTTCTGTTCCTCCATGCCTGAGAGCAAAGCTGGAAGATGCAGAGGCTCAATCGACAGTGGGAAGCTGACCTTCGAACTTGGCTCACAGCCGGGCTTATGTGTTCCTGGAATTCTGACTTGCTTTCTGCTTTCCCAACCCACAAACTCCCCCCAACCCCCTGCATAATTCTGCTATGCACACAGACCCACTTAAATTCCACGCGGACGACGGCGATAAAATACAGACACCACAGAAGGCAGTGCTACTGGGAGTCATGCTGAATGCCTGCTACCCCCAACTTCATTACTGCTTATTTGATGTGGCATGGTACATATGTATATAGTGGTTTTGGAAATGATTAAAAGTAAACATTTCTTTTAGGGAGAGCATAGATATAATGAGAAGAAACATTCTACTTCTACTCATTTGTTCATCAAGAATACTCAAAACAGTCCATGTAGGTAAAGCAAACAAAAGGCCAGAATGAGCTTCTCTCTCAGAGGTGGGTACAGATATGAACGTCTTAACTGCGTGTGTCGCTCCCTTCTTCAGAAAAGAGATTGCTCCCTCAATGTGGCTTTTAAGTCGGTGGTTTCCAAACATCTCTCTCTAACCAACTTTTTTTCACAAGACTACTTTCATTCTATGGAAACACTTGTCCTATATTCAAAGTCATTGATTTCATGTCTCTCTTCCAGGTGTCTTAAGTGACTGGGGATGCTCCAGGGCCATGTAAAAGAGTGGCCACTCTCTGTTGATACCCACAGAGCTTTCAAAAATAAACTGATGAGTGGAGTCAAAAAGTACTGGGGCCCACCGGGCACACGTTGACAGTCAGGAGACCCAGCCCCTAACCTTCAGTACACAGCCCCTAACCTTCAGTCCACAGCCTCTAACCTTCAGTACACAGCCCCTAACCTTCAGTACACAGTCCCTAACCTTCACTACACAGCCCCTAACCTTTAGTCCACAGCCTCTAACCTTCAGTCCACAGCCTCTAACCTTCAGTACACAGCCTCTAACCTTCAGTACACAGCCTCTAACCTTCAGTACACAGCCCCTAACCTTCAGTACACAGCCCCTAACCTTCAGTACACAGCCTCTAACCTTCAGTACACAGCCCCTAACCTTTAGTCCACAGCCCCTAACCTTTAGTCCACAGCCCCTAACCTTCAGTACACAGCCCCTAACCTTCAGTACACAGCCTCTAACCTTCCGTACACAGCCCCTAACCTTCACTACACAGCCCCTAACCTTCAGTACACAGCCCCTAACCTTCAGTACACAGCCCCTACCCTTCAGTACACAGCCTCTAACCTTCAGTACACAGCCTCTAACCTTCAGTACACAGCCTCTACCCTTCAGTACACAGCCTCTAACCTTCATTACACAGCCTCTAACCTTCAGTACACAGCCCCTAACCTTCAGTACACAGCCCCTAACCTTCAGTACACAGCCCCTAACCTTCAGTACACAGCCCCTAACCTTCAGTACACAGCC